>CAJQZN010035356.1:0-32915 GCA_907164685.1 Colias eurytheme | reverse complement strand
CGGATCGCGTGGGTGGAGTGGTGGCACGGCGGCGCCTGCACTTACCGCCGCGTAAGTGGGCGGAACGGGTGTGGCTGCGGCCGTGTCTATCTCCATGATGTCTGCGGTAGCGGTGGTGGTAGCGGGTGTAGCGGGGAGGAGGGCGGGAGTCTGGCAAGGCCGCTTGGCCTGCGCCGACTCGACCTGCTCCTCTTCCTCGTCGCTGCTGAGGGGGCGACGGCGCCTCGCCCGTGGCTTGCCCGGAGGGATCGGGAGGACGGCAAGTTTTGCCAGTAAAACCTGTTCGTCTTCCGGCGAAGGCTCCTCCAGGCAGCCCGGCGGTATGCGCGCCAGGTCGCCTCGCCTCATCTCGATGTACGAGGCCAGCCAGCCGCGCAGCTTGCGCGACAGGAGGCCCGACGAAACGAACCGGTCTATCAGCACGGCATCCGACAAATATGCGGTCCGTGGTGATACCTCCAGGTCCGGGTCAGGCACGTCCTCTGCGGCGGCGGCCTCAGGTATTCCCCATCGTCGGGGCTGCGTCCAAAAGGGGCGGGAGGGGCGCCCGGGAGCCGAGCTCGACCGGGCTACTCCGTCGCGGCCAGTGCGCGTGACTATGCGCGGGCGCGAACTGCGCGCGGGGGTCGCGTTTGTGTGGCCCTGAGAAGGGCCTTTAGGTCTGGCGTGCTCCATCGCTGGGCACGTGGGCGTTTGCCTGCGCTGCTAAATCAATTAAACACGCATCACCGCCCTCTCCACTTATACGGCTTTCACCGAACAAATGGCAGGCGGCGCTGCGGGTTAAATCGGGTTTCGCGAGCAAAGACAAACTCCTCGTGGGGCGACTAACAACAACCAGACTTTAGACACAAAGCGGCGTAGTACGCTCAGAAATGCGTATGCAAGAGTAGGATAGCACGAACGCGAAGCACGTGGTCGGGAGCAACAAGTGGACACGACCAGCGCACTCGGCAAACGGACTGTCCGACGAAGACCTCGCACGAGAGCTCAACTTAAGCGGACCCACGACACCCCTTCGAATAAGCGGGGTGGGGGCGTCAAGCGATATTATGAACAGTAAATCGGTTCAAATTAAGATAAGCCGACGTCACAGTGGAGCGACACACGCGATCCGTGTGCGAACAATGACGAACCTAACAATAGGCAAACAAACGATAAGCGCGAACACGCTTAAATTCGAACATTTAAAAGGATTGCCGTTGAAAGACGTCGTCGGTAAAGTCCAACCGAAGTTGTTAATCGGGTCCGACAACTGGGACCTGATTATCTCACGAAGGCTGAGAACCGGTAAACGTGGCGAACCCGTAGCGTCACTCACACGACTAGGGTGGGTCATACATGGCACCACACCCAAAACGAAATTAAGTCGTCGTGAAAATGTGTTGCATACGTACGAAAACGATGACGACTGCATTAACAACAAAGCGTTGGAAAAGCTAATGAAGAAAAACTATGAAATCGACGCACTCGGTGTGAAGATAACGCAAAGACAATCGAGTGTCGACGAGCGCGCTATACGAATATTCGAAGAAACGGCACGTCGTATTAACGGACGTTTTCAAGTAGGCCTGCCATGGCGAACCGATCAACCTACGCTGCCGTTGAACTATGAAATGGCGAGAAAGAGGTTGAAATCCATCGAAAATAAAATGGATCGATGCGATGTGTTCAAAAGTGCATACACGGCGGAGATTCAAAATCTCTTTAACAAGGGATACGCCGCACCGGTAACAAACGACGACTTACCGGTGACGACTACGTGGTACCTCCCGCACTTCGCAGTCGTTAACCCAAACAAGCCTGGAAAACTTAGAGTGGTATTTGACGCGGCCGCGAGAGATAAGGGCGTCTGCTTAAACGACGAGCTGCTAGACGGTCCCGACTTACTTCAGTCACTGCCGGGAATACTCTACAGATATAGAGAAAATGAAGTCGCAGTGACGGCCGACGTCAAAGAAATGTTTCTTCAAATTAAGATTAGAAAACAAGATCAAGGCGCGCAGCTTTTCCTTTGGCGAGGCGATGATAGAACGAGCCCTCCGAAAACGTTTAAAATGACGTCAATGATATTTGGGGCTCGTAGTTCGCCATTCATCGCACACAGCGTTAGAAACAAGAACGCTGAAGATTTCCGATTATCGCATCCGCTCGCTTATGATGCGATAACGAAAAACCATTATATGGATGATTTCGTCGATAGCTTCAGGACCGAGGACGAAGCTATACAAACAATCAAGGAAGTCATACATGTGCACGCCCACGCTAGCTTCACATTAGCTGGGTGGAGTAGTAATCGCGACACGGTGATAGAACACACGCCGTACGACCTGCGAACACGGGCGACCGCGAGTCTAGTGGCCACCAGTCACGATATGAATAAGACATTGGGAATGGTGTGGATCCCGCGAGAAGATAAACTTTCCTTCAACACATGTTTAGCGAGGATTCACACCGACGTGAAAGAGCGCCGTCGTCCTCCTTCAAAGAGGGAAGCGCTAGGAACGGTGATGTCAATCTTCGACCCGCTGGGACTCATAAGCTATTATACAATCACGGCCAAAATAATACTTCAAAATTTATGGAGGCTGAAGCTTGATTGGGACGAGCCCATACCGGCAGAAGACTATGTTAACTTCGATGACTGGCTGAAACGATTAAACGACATCACCAAGCTGCGAATACCGCGATGGTACGGCAATACGGGGGGAGTTAAAGTCGAACTCCATGTTTTCTGCGACGCCTCCGAGCAAGCGTACGCAAGCGCCGCCTACTGGCGCTCCGAAGAGCCGAACGGAAACGTACGAATAGCGCTAATATCAGCTAAAGCGCGAGTAGCGCCGTTGAAAACACAAAGCATACCGAGACTCGAGCTGCAGGCCGCACTAATCGGCGTACGTCTTGCGTCCGCTATACTAAAAGAGCATAGACTAGCCGTGGCGAGTCACACATATTGGACGGACTCGACTACCGTATTGCAGTGGATACGAAACGATAAAGCTCGTCACACTCCATTCGTAGCGAACAGGCTAGGTGAAATAGCCGAGTCAACGAAGATAAATCAGTGGCGATGGGTGCCTACCGCCGACAATGTGGCGGACGATGCGACTCGTATTAATAACGAAGATAAGAACGAGTACAACCGCTGGTTCACTGGCCCTGCATTCTTACGCGAACCGAGAGAATCGTGGCCCGAACAAGCACCGTGGCTAGAAGTAGCGACTGTCGATCATTACACAGCCACAGAACGAGCCAACATACGAGAGAGCGTACCGGACGTGACACGCTTTTCAAAATACGAGCGTTACGTACGAGCAATCGCCTATGTGCTTATGTTTATAAATCGAGCAAAGAAAATTAAGACGGCGCTCGACGCTAATTTGCTAGAAGAAGCCGAACGCTTAGCAATAAAAGCTTCACAACACGACAAGTTTGAAGAGGATATAGAAAGATTGACGAACAAAAAGTCAATAGGTCGAAGCAGCAGACTAGCCAAGCTTGACCCCGTGCTAGACGAATACGGCCTCCTACGACTGAACGGCCGGCTAAAGCACGCAGCCATACCAAACTCGTGCAAGTGTCCCGTCATATTAGACGGCGGTCATCGCTTCACAAGACTATTAGTACGAAGAGAACATGAAAGAGCGCTGCACGCAAACAATGAACGTGTAGTTAATGATCTACGGCAGCGATATTGGATATTGCGAGTCAGACCGACAGTTAAGGCCGTAGCAAAGGAATGCTCGACATGTCGTATAAAGAAGGCCACGCCCACTATGCCGAACTTCGGCGACCTACCTGCGGAGCGGACCGAGGCATTCGTGCGACCATTCACGAATTGCGGACTCGACTATTTCGGTCCGATGACGGTCACAATAGGACGCCGAAGAGAGAAGCGCTGGGGAGCTCTATTTACTTGCCTTTCAACACGGGCCGTACACATAGAGTTAGTAGGCGCTCTCACTACCGACTCTGCAATAATGGCGATGCGGCGTATGGCAGCGCGACGTGGGTGGCCGCGAGTTATGTACTCAGACAACGCAACTAATTTCCGCGGCGCCGATACTGAGTTACGTCGAGCCATTGAAGTATGGGAAAGTGAACTTAAAGACTATGGCCTACAACAGCGAATGAACTGGAAATACATCACTCCCGGCGCACCACATCAAGGCGGCGCGTGGGAGAGGCTTATTCGTTCTGTAAAGACTTCACTCCTCGCCGTACTTTTCCAGAAAGAACCGCACGAAGAGATATTAATTACGCTGTTAGCGGAGGTTGAGCACACGATCAATGCTCGACCGCTAACACACGTGCCGGTGACACCAGAGGACCCGGAGGCACTCACTCCGAACCATTTTCTGTTGGGTGGCCCCTCCGACATGCCACTAGTAGGCGCATGTGAACATGTAACAAAAAGAACATGGAAGAAAGCTCAAGCACTCGCGAACGAGTTTTGGCGGCGGTGGGTACGCGAGTACTTACCAACACTCAACCCACGCGGCCACTTGCGACGTGATGAACAAGCGCTTAAGGTCGGCGATATTGTCATTGTTGCCGACGCTGCGCTTCCAAGAAATGTATGGCCACGAGGAAGAATTACGCAACTGTTTCCCGGACCTGATGGGGAAATCAGAAGCGTCGTGGTGCAAGCAAGAGGACACCTATTAAAACGACCAGTTACGAAGATCGTCGTCCTTCCCGTTGAAGAGGCTGCGTCCCGAGGACTTCACCGGGGGGAGGCTGTTGCGGACGGCGACTACGTGGACAACGGCGGTGCCGAGCGACGGGCATTGGAGAGCGCGTTGCCAGTGATGCGCGCTATACCCTGTGAAAACGGCACCGAGCCGCGGTGGTAGGGTCGAGTGGGCGGGGCGTATTGTGCCCTTACGCTCATGTTGCTCATCGTACCTACCGTTAGTTTTAAGTAGGATAAGATTGTATATAACGTGTGAAATTTGTAAATATTTTATGGTACTACGGAATAAATCACCTTGGAAATCGCTACGAGTTTTACTTGAACAAGTGGGAACCTCTGCGCCTCTACTCTACATCTACAATACAGTCCACTGACCGGGGCTATAATTAATAGTGAGCTCATTATACTCTGCTCATTAGTGTATTTTTCAAAGTGGTTTTTGTATTCGAAACACTTCATTTAAGATAAAATGCCGCTCAGTATAAAAAATACATTTGCCAAATATTGAAAAAAATGCAGGACGTAACGTTGACACTCAAACAAATATAAGGTCGCTCAAATATTATGAAGCTGCTCATTTTGTATTTTAAGTAACTCAAATTAATGTTTGTAAGTTGCTGTTCTGTTGATTTCTCGTCACTCGCAGTCAGTCGCTCACTTAGTAATTCTATAACCCAAATTAATTAATTTTGACACTTAGAACTGTAATTTACAGTCACTCGTTTAATTGCTACCCTTTAATAAATAGCACATCCATACTAATATTATAAATGCGAAAATGCGAAAGTAACTCTGTCTGTCTGTTACTCAATCACGCCTTAACTACTGAACCAATTTGCATGAAATTTGGTATAGAGATATTTTGATACCCGAGAATAAGGACATAGGCCACTTTTATTGCGAAATATGTACCACGGGCGAAGCCGGGGCGGACCGCTAGTTCTTAATAAGTTACTTTTTGCCCTTTAAATTCTAGATCATTCGCAACGATTTAGATAATAAATAAATTGCGAGAGCTTGCGAAACGAAAGTGTAGCAGGTTCGATGCCCGGTATGCTAATTCTCAATTTATATTCGTACAGCGTCTGATTTGTTAACAAATGTGTAGGATTTATTAGCGACTGGTTAGGGATTTCATAATGTACATGATAAATTTGGCTAGTGTAATAGATATGGAAATAAAGTTAGTACAGTAACTATGTGTGTGTGAGATTTTAGGTGTTTGATAAATTTTAGGGGTATATTTCAGGATAAATAATTTATGAACAAATAATAATATGATATGTGGTATCTTGATCCATAGTTAAGATTTTTTTTAATTTGTCATCTATGAAAAAGTCGCTCAAAATAATTACTATGTGCGATGTAACCAGTGTTTTTCTTTTGATTCATTAATTATCAATAGATCAGTGTATTCTAATATTAATAAAATGTATACTAATATTACTAATAATCTTCTTATATATAAAAATGAATCGCAAAATGTGTTGGTAAGCGCATAACTCGAGAACGGCTGAACCGATTTTGATAATTCTTTTTTTATTATATTCCTTGAAGTACGAGGATGGTTTTAATGTAGAGAAAACGTAAATATGTACCACGGGCGAAGCCGGGGCGGACCGCTAGTTCTACATAAAATTATATATATACTATGGATCAAAATAACATAAAAATTGTTATGTACACTACTTACCTAATTTTAAACATACTAAAACCATACAACATATTTCATTTTTTTTTTCCTTTAAATGTAATAAGTCACCTATCCACAAATATAGTAAACAGAACCTAGCCGCTTAATTATCTATCTAGGTTATAAAACTGAATCATAATTAGCTCAGCCTACACGGTTAGTCATTATGGTGATTGATTTCAAACGAGTTGTTTTGAAACAAATTAAATTGAATTGATAGTGTTTTATGACCTAAGTAGAAAATATTTTTAGATGTAGGCAGTTTTTTTTAAATAATCCTATTTCTGTTTTTTTTTTTTTTATTTTTACGCAAGTAGTAGGAATAATGTTAAGAAATTACTTTAAAGTTTAAACAAATTTGTGATTTTTTTAAAGAAAAGGAAAAATGCCTGACTATACTTAGCGAAAGACGCAGGTTCGAATGCCGCCTAGTGGTCACATTTTTTACCCGACTACGGCAAAGCAAAAGGAGGGTTATGATTTTGTTATATTCTTTAACAATTAATTAATAGCTATATATAAAAATAATGCTCTACGTCTATAAAGCATTTGAATGCTATAAAACTAAATATTAAATTTAACACATTTTCTCGAAAATATGGTAAAGTAACGATTTTCAAAATATCCATTCCGTATGTTTATTTGCTTGCTTTTTGAAGTGAAACTTCTTTATAGGGGTTGGAAAAAAATTTAGTGTAACATTTTTTCGTTACGCGTGTCATTTTTCCGTTACACGCCACCTTTTTCTTATCCCTACCACGCGTGATTCGACATATTTAGTAAAGTTGCATAGGTACCTATAGTTCATTATTTTTTGAAAAAATAAGGTCATAAAGAAGTTTCACTTCTTACGTGTGTACACTAGTACACGCACACATTTTTTTGTATATTTTTTTTTGTGTGGTGTCTCTCAATGTTAGCCAGAAGGGCTTCTACATTTTAACGCGGACGCGGGGGTGAACTGAAGGTTCACCCTGGTAGTTTTTGTATATTGTAATTTTGCGTTCTTTTTTAAATGTTTCATCGTATCTATCGATTAATTATTAAACCACTATAGATACAATATAGTGATGAAGGTTCGACCCAGTTCGCCTTTCAATAATTATATAATTATTTACCTCAATATGGTAGATCCCTTGAATGAATATGGGTAAATTCTCGACCTAGCTTCCAATGCTGTAGCTTAAAAGGAAATTAAACTTTTTATTAATATGTTTTAATGTGCGTCTTGCAGCTCTTGCTTGAGTAGTAGGTACGTGGTTTGACCAAGCTTTTTTATACATAATTGTATGCATGTTATAGTAAAAATATTGAATGATAATTTATTGTCATAACTAGATGTAAATTATAAATTTTTATTAGAAATATTCTTCCTATAATAACTTTTTAACCATGGTTTCTCAATGTATAGAGTAATGTCCTCATCCTTTGTAAATTATTTTATGATACATTTAGATGTAAGTAAGTAATAAATAAAGATATAAGTTGAGACATATTTTCACGCTTATTCCAAATGGTCCGGGAGCCAGCAGCAGATTTTATGACCAAGTTCCTCTCAAGCGGTAATTAGTAAAATGCATCAAAGTATAGTATTATGAAGCCTCGTGAACGTCAGCTGGAGCTCGGTTGGGGGGAAGAGCGGTTGTAGCCTCCCGTATCAGCTGACGGTTTTTCCACCAAGATACAGCCAGCTGACATATATATTTATCCACAGTTACATATAAGCTATCATCAGGTAAATTTTTGTTTGAGAGGAAATAACGGAAAATAAATTTTTCTTTAAATTTAACTTTCATGTTCGAGACACCAGCTGACGTATAATACACCATGTTGTAACCAGCTGACTATTTTTTTTCGTTGAGATATTGGGTTAGCTACAATTTGACAAATTTTTAGCTGAGAGGAAATGAATGAATGAATGTATTTTTTTTCCTATGTGCGTGGGAGGCTCACCCCCCAACCGAGCGCCAGCTGACGTTCACGAGGCTTTATAATACTATACTCTCATGCGTCTGACGAATTATCTCTTGAGAGGAAATAGTTAACCAAATTTGCACCTGGCTCCCTAACCAAAATTTGCATGGCAAATTATTGAATGACATAACAATATTACCAAAACAATATGTATTAGTATGACCTCAAAATAACATTTAAGTGTAAAATTAAACAATTATTAACAATTATACTGTGACTGAGTCAACTTGAGAAACATCTGGTTTCGACGAAATCGATGACGTCACACAAATAGGGCTATTATTATTACTAGCCTACTAACCCGGACTAATTTTATAAATGAAAAAGTAATTCTATCTGTCTGTCTATTACGTCGAAACTGCTGAAGTGAATAAATTCAAAAGAAAATGCGAATGAAAACTTGTAGGCACCTTTATCATAGTTTTCATAAACTTATATTGTATGTTAAACATTATATATGATGTGCTTATTTTATAATAGTTTTAATAAGTATTTAAAGAAACTGTTTCTTTAAATTTAAACACCGAAAAATTCTCTATCGTTTTTCGAAATTGTACCGATGTGTTATTTTATTTTTAACTAGCGGTCCGCCCCGGCTTCGCCCGTGGTACATGTTTACGTTTTCTCTACATAAAAACCATCCTCGTCCTTCAAGGAATATAATAAAAAAAGAATTATCGAAATCGGTTCAGCCGTTCTCAAGTTATGCTTTTACCAACACATTTTGGGATTCATTTTTATATTATAAGATAATGTAAGCTAATCTAAGAATTGTTTGGAAGCTTTCAATAAAATATTATTTATTTTCAATAATATTTCATACACATCTGTCGCATTATTGCAGAATTAATCGAAATACTAAGAAGTATTAAATTCTTCGTATTTATCTGCTCTTTATATTTAAATCTATACTAATATTATAAAGCTGAAGAGTTTGTTTGTTTGTTTGTTTGAACGCGCTAATCTCGGGAACTACTGGTCCGATTTGAAAAATTCTTTCGGTGTTAGATAGCCCATTTATCGAGGAAGGTTATAGGCTATATATAATCACGCTACGACCAACAGGGGTGGAGCCACGGGGGTGAAACCGCGCGGAGCAGCTAGTACTTTATAAGTAATATAGCACAGGAAAATTATTAAATAACCTAATTTCTATAATTCTGAGTACATCTCTTGAGGATAATAAACACGCTGACCTCATAACCCTGAAATGGAATATGATCGTAAATAAGTATAATTACTGGACTAAAGGTTTCCTTTTTTTAATAATAATTACAAATGAATCGGGGCAAAGATTATGCAAAAAGAAGCAATTAGCTCTACTTCTCCGAGCTGTGCAATTGTTTGCTATAAAAGTATCATAATTCATATACCCATTATAACCATTTGATTTCTATTTTTATTTTAATTTAATTAAAAAGTAAGATAACTCAAATAAGCACTTAATATGCAATTCAAATCAAAGACAAAAAAAAACTGAAACAATTTTAATTGTTTCCGTTTTTTGTATATAAGTAATGTTTCAGGAATATTTGATACCGTAAACAAATAATAAAAAAACACAAATACAAGTAATTTTTTAGTAATATTTGAAAACGTAAACATGTTCTCGTTACAATCAATCGATTTACAGCCGTACAAATAAACGAGTTATAACATTTTATGAAAAGAATAAACTAAGAATAAGGAAAAATCATACAAATAAACACGTAATAAATGAAACCTAGTATAACTTCGTAATAAGTATTCATACTAATGCTATTTCGTCCTTATTCCGGCTACCACCCTAGTATAAGTCTGACATAACTGAGTTATAACGTATTTTTTAGTACATTGTGCTGTGTTTTACAAGTTTTAGAACCTATTTTCAATCTAAATTTCAGATAATAGCAATGAGAATAATACGAGAAGTAGAAAAAGTTGAGCAAATTAATAATTTCATTACCTACGTACCTATTGAAATGGATTTAGTATGAAATGTCAAAATATACGAAATTATGAAAAACCCTTTTGATATTTATAATGATTTATTTATTTAAGACATGCGCCAAACCATACATACATAAAACACTTATTTCTAAACTTATCACAATAATATAAACTTTCGTTGAAAATATAAATGTTCTAAGCTTGGAGTTGTATGTTTTGAGTACCAGTTATTTGGCAACTCTCTATCTCAAGGTGGGTTTATCTTCTGTTCTCCGGATATTGGATAGGGTTCTCTTTCATTTGCTTGCATATTTAATGATATATTTAAATTATTTCAAATAAATATTTAAAAAATAAATAAACAGAACATCGTATGATGAAACTTCACAACAAATTCGACGAAGTCAAACGAGCGTCAAAATGACAGCACCAAGGTTTAACCGTAGACAATTTCAATGTTTTTCATAATTTTGTGAATGAATTGCTACGTTGCCGCTCCGCGCCTATTGCATAGCGTGAGCATAGTTACATCGACGTTATTCCAAATTTATTTGTAAGAAATTATGACATCCTTATTCTTTATTTATTCTTATCATATCTATGCATTGCATAAGGTTTGAATAAGCAAGTTTTTATTTGTACGGCTGTTTTTGTTTAATTTTATCGCGAGTGACGGTTAAAATAAATCTTGTTCCGTCGAGCGCGTTTAATTCTTACATTGCACGACCATTTCAAGTTGACCCCACTCTGTTCTGAAACGTCAACTAAATAAGGTCAACTCAAACTGTTTTTTCACTTTGAAATACAGATTAACTAGAGATAACTAGAAATTGAAGCGGCAACCTTGACATTTGATCGTTTAAATTTCGAACCATCGCTAGTATGACCAAATAAAAAAAATATATTTTTTTTTCCACCTACTGACTTGAGTCATTCGCATACAGCCAGAACCTTATTCATTCACTACTACAAGTATAGTTTATCAACGAGTTCACGAACGCACACATGCACGCGGAGCCAGTTTGACGTTCGTTTTCGTCTTTCGAATCAGTTGGCCGCAGAACGGCGTCGCGGGCGCTTGTCACGGCGCGTTATCGAAATAACTCCCGGATTAAAATATACAGTTAGTGTCAAGTGGTGTTTGTGTGTGCAAACGTTTTTGGAGGTGTAACGTACTGAGGTTTCGGGCCTTTTCAGGTTATGTATCGATGGTGTTTTAAACGCAAAATGATTATCCGTTTTTGCACGAATGTTGACTTTATGTAACAATATCTACGAATGTTCCGGTAGTGTATAGTTTCGGTCAATGTTCGTGGTAAGCGACGGAAGATGTTTTGAGATTCCGATCTTTTGATCGCGTTGTTTACACGTTGGGTACTAAGTACTAACTTCACGAGGTTGTCATGTTTTGCGCTTACGTATATCGCGTCTAAATTCGAAAAGACTGGCGGGTAGAAATAACAATCTAATGAAGTAATGAGTAATGCTAGATAAAGGGCTACCTATGTTCGCGTCTCATGGAGTAGATAAAGTCCCATGTTGATATCTGAGCTTGAGACATTCCAAGTACATATACTTACTTTATGCTAACAGTTGATACATTGGTAGTTTTTGTTTATAAAATAATGTTCAAATTCGGGCCAGTAATTTCAAAGATTACAAACAAATGATTTTATCATTGTGTAATAATGCTACACAGTACACTGTACACACACGTTTGGCAAAGTTTTGTAAACAATGATTTTTTGTAAGACATTTTTTGTTCAATGATAGGGGGTTTCCCTTTAATTATACTACGTGTATCTTGTAGTTTTTGTTAAATATAATACTAATGTAACGCGCGGTTTTTTTCAAATTTTAAATTTTTTATGCTATTGTTCCTTCTATGTTAATTTCCGTTTATCAAAGGCGCAGATTTAAAAGTTTTCACGGTAGGTAGGTACCTACTAAACACAAACTTGTTTCCTAAAATGTCAATTAAATCCTTGATTTATTTGTTTATCAGCATGATTTTTTCGTATTGTGGTGATGTTTCTTAGATTTTGATTCAAGATAAATTTAAATTAGCATATTCTTATTAATAATTATTTAATAATTGAACATTATCTTTTCTTTTAAAGTTACGTTGATGCAAAAGACAATGACTCATTGGAATTAACCTTCATTAACTAATTTTACCTTGAAATTGAACTGTATCAAATAACGTTTTTATTTCATTTAAATGAAGCACCAAAAACTTAGGTTATTTAAAAGGCTTTCATGGCTTATCTTTTGGTATCTCATGAAAAACTGTTCAACCGTTTAGGCGTGATTGACCCACATATACTTGGCTCCTCATCTACAGCCTATAAAGATAATATCGATTAATGAATGAAAAGTATACTTACTGCATTCATTCTACATCATATCTCAGAATTTTAACGATCGAGGCTAATTTCTCGACTCAGATTAATTTTTATACATTCCCTGTACAGAAGAAAGTATGCCCTTACAAAAACTGGTTTTTGCAACACATTCTTTACCCCATGCCTTAGTTTTCATTATCAATGAATTGTTGCACAAACTATACCTAGTCAATTCAATGTGTCATTAATAATGATGTCATCATACTAGCTTTCCGCCCGCGACTTCGCCCGCGTTTTCAGAGAAAACCCCGCATAGTTCCCTTTCCCGTGGGATTTCCGGGATAAAACCTATCCTATCTCTCAAGTTGGATCGAAATGCACATGGTGTGCGAATTTTATTATAATAGGTTAAGTGGTTTAGGAGTTCATTAAGGACAAACATTGTGACACGAGATTTATATATATTAAGATTAATTATATATAATATTATATTTATATATAATATATTATTAACTATAATAATGAATACTACAAAGTAGATCCAAATATATTTGTATTGTTTCTATCTATCTTTAACCTCCACCAGATTTTCATTGCAATATGAAACAGAAATAGGTACCTAGTAATTACCAAATTGAAACTGAAATACCTAGCTTACCAAATCTATACTAATACTAGCGGTCCGCCCCGGCTTCGCCCGTGGTACATATGAAAAATAGATGTTGGCCGATTCTCAGACTTACCCGATATGCACAGAAAATTTCATGAGAATCGGTCCACCCGTTTCGGAGGAGTATGCAGACTAACATTGTGACACGAGAATTTTATATATATAAAAGATTATAAAGCCGAATGAGGTCTTAGCGTGATGATATACTATAGCCTATAAGCCTTCCTCGATAAATGGGCTATCTAACAACGAAATCATTTTTCAAATCGGACCAGTAGTTTGCGAGATTAGCGCGTTCAAACAAACAAACTCTTCAGCTTTATAATATTAGTATTGATTTGTATTGTACAATGTTTATTATACGTTTATTATATTGAATAAGGGCCGATTTTTCAATGCTTGGATAAAACTTATTCGTCGAATAATGTATAAAACTACCATTTTAAAAACGTAGGTATTCTAATTGCACGTATTTGACAGTTTACGTGAAATTTTAATATTATCGTGTAATACTTTATTGGACGGTTAGGTTTTATCCAAGCATTGAAAAATCGTCCCTAAATTACATAAGACCAAATATTTCACACGTTTATTTTAAAATGTCACGTAGTTACGTTGAGAAATAGCGATTGGGTGAAAATACGATTTTATGGGCTATTTTTAGAAATGATTGAACGCCGGTAACAGCTGTATCGTTTATTATAACGTTTTAACATTGAAATCAATCGTATGACTTTTAACTATTTCGTTTAGAAATACAGAACAAGTAGGACTGTAGGTATCGAATTTTATTCATTTTATTGTGTGTCCAAAATAATTCCTGAACACAAAGCAATATGCTACGTATTTTTTAACATATTTTAATTTTAAACGTCTCAATTTATCTTGTGTCTTTTATCACAAATCCGTATGTCTTCTTTTCCCTCCTCAGCCATAAAAACAAATGAACCGATTTGGTCGAAATTTAGTAGATAGAGTGATAAGCGGATTAACTTTGAACTGTTTATATCCGGCTAGCACGCGATCGAAATTCGAATCCACGGGCTGAAATAAGTTAAGACTAGATTTCCGCCCGCGGCTTCGTCTGCGTTTTCAATGAAAAACCCGCATAGTTCCCGTACCTGTGGTATTTCAGGGATAAAAAGTAGCCTATGTCTTATTCTGAGTCTTTAGCTACCTACATACCAAATTTCATTGTAATCGGTTCAGTAGTATTTGCGGTGAAAGAGTAACAAACATACATCCTCACAAACTTTCGCATTTATAATATTATTTATTTATTTATTTATTTGATACTTTATTGTACATATACACCAAGCATGGAAAAACAAAATACAATAATTAAAAAAAGAAACATAAAGGCATATACATACAAAAAGGCGGCCTTATTGCTTAAAAGCAATCTCTTCCAGGCAACCCTGGTAGGATAGTAGACTGTAGAGTAGGATGTGTACACCTAATAGGAATGTATGGAAATACTTCACTATATAAATAATATGTTGAAATTTTTAAATATTGACATAAGTAATCATTATGTATGTATGACAACATGTATGACATCACCCATAATAATAATACAATTCGGTTTATCGTTGCAATTTGCAAGTGTCATTGTGGAAAATATGCAAATTTAACGGGTTTAAAATGTGGTTTAATTCACTCTGTAGATTTGTCTGATAGCCTTCATGAAGTTTAAGTACAAATGAGGTACTATAGGTTTATAAAATTTGTTGATAAACTATTAAGTTTCCGAATACTGACCGAAAAATATGTTCCTTTGTTTTCATTATAGTTTTATTTTTTTCTAGTCAGAATCTTGTGCCAAAAATGTCCTCTTGTTGTTCTATTTGATAAGAATTGTCCCCTAAAAATGTCACAATTCATACCAGAATTTTATACACAAAATCTTATCACCATACTAAGAATTATGGTGTCCCTAAACAGTCCAATTATCACGATTATAAGAAGTACAGTCAGCAAACAAACTTCAGTACTTCCATGCCCTAAATACCTAACCACTGGGTATTAGGTATTTATCCCTATCACTATCAGTATATGCACACAAAACAAGTGCATACGTGCACCTGTACCTCTTTTATCTGTTACGCAAATTGAGATAAAATGCCCTCCCAGACAAGACGGATCCAGAATATCTAGATAGCACAGCTTATCTGGATAACGTTCGATGATAATAACAAAATATACAACGAGTCATTATTTGAACAAGCTTCGAGGAAAAAGAATATGGCATTTGAAGATAATTTTCTCCCTTGAAAACTGAAATAAATATGACAAAGTATACCCTAAGGCCTAAACCGCAGGAATATTAAGCTCAAGTAAAGAAAGGAAATTTTCAAAGTGCATTGTTCAAACATGTTTATGTAAAAAACAAACTTATCACCAATCGAGTGGCCGATTGCTTGACGTCATAGCTGATGACACTAATCCAAAATATCGCGATTATCGCGGATATATATAGCCATTACCTAATAATAAAGAAAATGCATAAAAGATAGCTCGCTATAGCAACTGGGTTTGTTTGTGTACATACAAGATAGTTAACTAATGCATGGTCTAAGTAGGTATATCTGTGCAAAATATCATTCAAAGTGGACTATAGCTTTTCTCCGTGGGTTCGCTTGTGTTGTATGAATAGATGCAAATAAGCTAAAGTATTAATATAGATTGTGTTCTATCAATGAAGAAAAAATATTCCTACCCGATATGGTCCTTTTAGACCGAAATATATCCTCAAACTTTAGAGTTTTACATAATATTGTTGTTATGACAGCAAACATGTATTACAGAATACAAAACAGAAATAAAAGTACTAATTATAAGTATCTAGTAATAGTGAAATAACAGTATGTAGTAGGATTTCATAATTTTTTTACAGTAATGCTGAACTAAGTAGCATTTGAATGCAAGGATTTAGAAGTATATTTGAAGACCGTTTCAGTTTTATAAGTCTCTCATAACAATAGATATAATTGAGCAATATAATATGATAGAGTTGTGTGGTATGTTACGTTCAAAAGTTCGTCGGTACCGTCAGCATGACATTGGAATGTTAGATAATTCGATTCGGCCAATATTTACCATCATAACGAATGTACTAACATCCAACCTAGATACTTTCATTGCTCGAGGCCCGAGGTAGGGATAGCAAAAAAGTTATCTTTAAAAATAAATTTTTTGACTTGTCACGAATTTTAAGTGTATTTAAAAAGTAGATTAAAAAGCGTGCATATATCTAACCGTGAATGATTACAAGAGTGAAAATGTTTTGCTTTCTTTAAAGTTATTAAATCTTTATATTAATATTTAATTTCATAATAATCCGATAAGTGACTTGGACGTGAAAGTGTAAGTGACAAATAGATGGTGGTGGATATAAACACGGTAAAATAATGAAACACACAGATATTAGAGTTATTTATTCCTTCTTTGTCTTTATTAATAATTACAAAGAAAGCACATCTCTTGTACTCTGAAGAGTTTTGTGTTATTTTCAAACAATGCAATTATTATTAATTTTTTAACTAACATCGTTGCTGACGCTACCTACCATTGTGGAAGGTGAAAGGCGACGCACTCCAGTTCAGCATATTGTATCGTGTGATTTGTTGATCCCTAACTATCGTGATAAGATACATCTTTGTGCTGGTTTCTTATGTTGAGTAGAAATAATTTTAATACCTCGACATGAAAAACAAAGACTAACGTAGGCAAATACATATTCAAATTATCTTGTGTTGGGTAAAAATATTATAGTTTTAATTGGGAGATTGTAAAAGACAAGATCTTGAATGGCAAAGATGAAGCAATGTGGTGGATTGTTAAACTTATTTTATACTAGGTTTCCGCCCGCGGCTTCGCCCACGCAGTCAAAGAAAAACCCGCATAGTTCACGTTCCCGTGGGATTTCCGGGATTGCGTCATATTCCCGGGATAAAAAGTAGCCTATGTCCTTTCTCGGGTATCAAAATATCTCCATACTAAATTTCATGAAAATTGGTTCAGTAGTTTAGGCGTGATTGAGTAACAGACAGACAGACAGAGTTACTTTCGCATTTATAATATTAGTATGGATTTTAAGTTTTTGGGGCTATGCTAGTGTGGATTGTTTCGTTACGATTCGTTATTTCTTGTGGGACAATCGTAATTGCACTTTTATTAGGTAGATTTTTGCAATAAGGAAATATCAAATAATATAGTTAAATAAATATTGCATGCTATGTCTTCAAGCCACACCTCCGCGCCCGTTGGAGTGGGGAGCTTTTCGTTACTAAATTTCTGGATTCGGTCCCCGCCCTCAAGGCCCGCGATACAAGCTATGCAATAGCTTAAAATAAAGTTCACATAAAAACATGTCACTTGTCAGATTATTATGATATTTTTTGCTATTTTTTGTCACTTTAGGAAGGTCTGAGAATAGAAGTATTCTTTATGCGACTAGGTAATTAGTTTCTACCGGCAGAAATATTTTTGTGAGATGATTTCTTTATAAAATATTATCTGCACCTCGTGGTTTTATCCGCGGTTAAGTTGAAAAAATATCAAAATAAAATTATACCCTATTACTGAAATACAGCTTTCTAAAGGAGAAAGAGTTATAAAAGCCGGTCCAGTAGTTTTTGAGTTTATTACTTACAAACATTTTCTCTTTAAAAACAAAATAAGATTAATACAAACAAAAATAACTATCCTTTAAGAGCTTGATCTCAACAGCGTTAATAGATCATATGAATTATAATAAACTCAACTTACGAATTTTCTCAAGAATAATGAACTAATTTTATTAAATATAAATTTGCAATTCAAAACATTTATAGAAAATGAACTTTCTAAGAAAACTTATTTAAAACGTGAACAGAAATTGTTGTAACAATAGTCAAAGGTTCGCTGTAGGCGCGAGAGCGGTCACTGACCTCTTATCTACGTCAACATTGACTAAAGATGAGTCGAGACGTTTTTTGGATCCTTTTATGTATGTACTAGTTTGAGTACATGAGAATAATCGAATACAAATGTTTCAAGTTATCGTATTAATTATTTAACTAGTTAAAGCGCGTGTCAGTGTCTGCATAAACGATACATTTAATAGATAACTAGCAACTGCCCCGGCTTCGCCCGTGGTAGATATAGCCTCTATAGCACTCAGGGATCCAACGGTGAAAGAACTTTTGAAATCGGCACACTAGTTCCTGATATCTGCGCGTTCAAACAAACATTAGTATAGAAGTATAGATAACAACAAATCATTTTCTACAATGATAGAATAGAATAGAATAGAATTCATTTATTCGTGGTAAAAAAAGAAATACATACAAAACAAAAAAAGTAATACAGATAAAAAAATAAAAAATCACCACGAAAAGGGTATGGATTCAGCATATGGAGAAAACAATGACCAAAAGGCCACTGCTTTCACCGCTGTTTTTCAGCCATAACCTGTTGTGGCCACAAATGTCATACGACAAAAAAAAACATGTAATTATAATAAAAAAATACACAGTACCATAACAAACATAGCGGTTCCCCTTAAACAAACATATATGTGTCTAAGTATTTATATAGTGATATAAATACTTAGAGGATTATTTTATACATGTAGTTATGAAGATACGTGAGCAATTATACATTTTTTGGTGCGTTAAATTGATTTTATTCAATGTGCAGTACACACGCGAAGAAACAGTTTTAGGGAGCGTTTGATATGCTTTTTTGAAATGTGATGGATTATACACAGGTTATACAAAACATGTTATAAAAATAGTACCTACCTAAATACTTATGACTGAAATTACAAAGATAAATTTTAGTAAAAGCTAACATCCTAGTAATCGGTTTTTTATTGAAAAAATAACTAAAAAATGCTCTTCACAAATCTATAAATGGATAATGATTTCATGTTTGCATTGCATTATGATTTTAAAAGTTTAAAAGATACCCACCAAAATCTTAAAATGAAGTCTTTCTTTCCTACACGTAATCGAGTTAATTTTAAACTGCTTTATCCGTAGTTCATTACCGTCAAAAGTTTAAAGATACTCACCAAATTTTTAGACCAGGTCTTTATCATAGGACTCCGAATTTTTAACATTTTTCCTCGATCAAATCGGATTAACTTAAAACTACTTTGTCTACTTACTCCTTTTTCGGCACTGTATAAGAGATACATAGGAAAAGCACTCCACAAGGACGTTATAAGCGAAGGAATGCATCTTGACAGAAACCGGTTGCTAACGGCAACGGGACTCGGTTATCTACAAGGAATGGCATTTAGATTTTGTACTACCGCCTGCGAGATTGATTTTTTTTGAATAATTATTATTAGTAGGGAGCATTAGTGGGTAGTTTGAAAAGTATGTAGTTTAGAAAATGACTAATTAAAATTTGATACAGTTTTGATTTAAGTCGTGTATCTACTTGAAGCTGTGACAAGTGAAGTGTGTGTGTGTACAGGTAATCAATAGCTTAAGAATGCTATTGATTATCCGTAGGGCTTAACGACAAAATACTTAAATTAGTTTTCTGCATAGGTACTCGAAGATGGAATAGGGTTATCTCATTCAAAAATCATCCTTTAACGAAATTATAAAGATAAGTTTTTTATAGTTTTTTAATTATTAAACAAGAACCTAACAAGCAAAGCCAAGCCAAAAGCTAGTATAAATAAATGAATAACAACGCTTGAGAACGATTGTCCAAAACAATTGGTGTGATCCAATTTATATGACCGCTGGCCAACCGTTATAGTAGAAATGAAATGGTTTAACCGACTTTGGTAAATGAGGTTATTGTTTGGAATTATTTGACGGATTTGAAGCAGATTTTTCGGTATTTAATTGGAGATTTTGACGGTAGAAATAGTCTGTGTAGTAAAATTATTAGTAAGTATGTAAAAAGAAAGTCGTGTTAGTTAATGGCACTTAACACTTATAAGTCAAGAACGGCTCAACGTATTTTAATGAAATTTCATTCAATATATCTTCTCTTTGACTAGGATAACTTGTAAATTTGAAAAACTTACAAAAATAAGTCTACCCAGGCAGAGCCGGGGCAAGCTACTAGTATATTATAAATCTGTCTTTCGAAGAAAGTTATAGGCCATATGTTTAAGAAGGAAGTTGAAAAAAAAGACACTCGTACTCACTTCGCTTAATGTGATTGATTATTTGAAATTGCACATGTGTAGCCAAACAAAGACTGGTTGTTATTCTATATCACGACGTTAAAAATAAATTCGCTGTACATTGCGCGTTATGTTCCGTAAATAGTTTTGAACTCGTGATTACTCGAGATATAACAAGCAATGTATAATGAATTTTATTTTGAACGGCAGTTGAATTAACTTTGCTATACATTGCGTTGTGTGTACTATAAGTGGAAGTTCGACTTTCTTTCACACGTATATAAGAAGCAATGTATAAGCTTGTTAAGAAATATGAGTAATAAGACTAAGTTCAACGACTTGATTGAAGTTTTAAATTACATTGTTTTTTGGTCATTTTTTAGCACGTGGGAAGTGCGTGGTCCAAAAAATTAACTATTGCAGTAATTGTATCGCGTTGGGAAGTTAATTTAGATGTGTCGATGATGGTCTTTTGTGGTTAGTTTTTTTATCTGTCTGTGTGTATATTTGTAACGGATGGACTAATTTTAATGTAACCTCACAACTCGTATGAATATTTTATATTTTTTGATAATGTTCATTGTACCTATTCGTATCTATTAATTATCTGCTAATATTTTGTAGGTGCTAATATTATAAATACGAAAGTCTGTCTCTCTGTTATGCTTTCACAGCTAAATCAAAACACCGATTTATATGAAAATTGTAAAAAAAACCATGATTAAATAACTTTCTTTATAATTTTTTTTAAAATCGCTGTTAAATTTTGCCCTGGTTTTTTCGGCGAGTGCAACTGGTATAAATATAATAATCACATAAAAATATCATTTTCGTGAAGTCGGTTAAAGTAATATTCCTGCAGTAACAATTGTTTATCTATGATCAATACCGTCACACCTCTGTTAGTCTCGTACAAGTATGCAAGACACAGTGATGTTACATATTCTTATGTGGTGGCTTCTATTTTCTTGTTTAACCGACTTCAATAAAAAGAGAGTACTGGAAAATGTCAGAAAAGAGTTTGTATTATAAAAAAAAAAATAAATGTATAAAACGTGCCATAAAATATCTTAAAATGACATGGTATTTTCTGGTGGATATTATATTAAAACATATTATAAGAAATCTTATTGGATAACCGATAGGATAGTCTGTGTTGATTGAGTTTTAAAATTTAGTATCGTTCATAAATTACAAGGCTAAAACTTGGTGGATATATAAATAAATCATTTATTTTCCTCAAAAAACTTATAACTACATTAACAAAAAGTACCTATGTACAAGTACATAATATCTCGAAGTTCAAACTTAAAACACCATAGAATATTTCGGTTTGAGTATTTTTTTTTATGTTTATGAAGAACTACCGGCACCCGGCGATCTCCGTTTCGCCACCAGATGGCTTCGTTTTATGTAAAATTTCATTTTTTCCCGCTTTTCTGTTGAAATTTTTCCCGAATTTTCTTTGTTATAAACCTCACGGAGCCCGAGACCTTTCCAACGTATGCAAAACCGTGGAAATCGGTTCGTGCGTTCTGGAGTTATAGCGTCAGGAAGGAAAACCCGACTTATTTTTATATAGTAGAGAAGATATCATTCTAAAAGTCAAGCTGTACATCTTCAAAATAAGTAATACGACACTACGTGTTTCGCATACACAATCCGTCCGTTTGTCGGCCAAAAGCGTCGGCTAATTGGAAAATTGTGTTCGATTCGGTAAACGCTTTTTAAATTTCGCCGACACACACACACACGCAGCTAATCAGCTAACGATGTGTGTACAGCTAATTGTATTGAAGTTGTTGTCTGTAGCCTGTAATGGTTGCCTAGCAACAGGCTTTCAACAATTCGATAAAATGGGTTCTCAATGTATGTGTTTTGTTTGTTACTTTAGAACTTTTGACTGGGTGAACCGATTTTGATGTTTGTTTTTTAATTTGAAAACTAGCATTCCGAGTGGTCTTAGATTAGGAACGTACCGAAATTTGTAAGGAAGTGACTCAATAAACATTTGAATTTTCTACAATGACAAGTAAGATTGACCAGATAAAGGTGAAATTTTGATAAACAGATAACACACAGAGATAAACTAGTTTTTATTAGTGTGGCTAGTTTCTATCTAATGAAATAGGTTATGTGATAGTTGTTATTATTTATTACTAGTTTATTCAAAACTAATAAAATATTTATATGAAATTAAGCATGCAGATGTAGGCTACCTAATACCTATAGCTTGAAATATCTACAAAACTAGCTTTTTACCACGAATGCATAAGTTAATAATAGTATATTTAGTAACAAAATAAAGTTATCTTATATGTACACAAGTTACTTTATACAGCGAATGTTTATGTTAGTAAAAATATCAAATTAGTAAGAACATAGCTTCTACCAAGTTTAGAGGTCTAAATGATTGTCTTAATTTAGTAAAAGCAAAAGCAACAGACAACTTGTAAGGTCTAAATGTTCTAGAATCTAGATTGTCTTAACCGATGACGTCACTGACTAAAATGCGACATAAGTGCAGTTGTTAAAAGTTAAAACCGAATTGGGGTCTGACCCATTGTTTTGTGGGTGACCTTTGTGTGGTGGGAGTTAGAGCGGGTGAAGCAGTAAAGCGATAGCGATTTTACTATACACGCAAATTATAGTATAGTTACCCTAGTATTTTGTTATTTGTCTTTAACGTCGTTATATACGACAGAGAGATTTTGATTTCGTACTGCGATACGTGTAGGTACTGAGCGAAAGTTAACTTCAATAAATCCAGGAAAAGATTTAGGTAATGTACAATTAATGAAATTTTCAATATCGATTACATAATTCTTGAGTTTATATCGCAAACAAACGAAAATCTTCCCTCTGTATAATGTAAGCGTACATAAATAAACGGGAAGCTTGTTGCAAATTCTCAATAATGAAATTGAATCTTACCCCTCCGGTTACCTATAGCGCATTTATTGTAAAACGCTTTTATTACTATTTAATTGTCGCTCTCACTACCACCACGTCGTTTCCCACGGAATGATTTCTCGTTTGACCAAACAACCTTGGACCATTGTTACTTTGGGGGTTAGAACTCGATTCTGTTATTCAGTTGTTCATGTACCTTGGTTGGTACCTACTGTTTGGGATTTGTATGGGTTGGAGATGGTACTTCGCGGAATTATCTTTAGTATTTAAAAATATTAGTATTTAAGATGGTTTGTTCAGTTCTGTAATAATTATAAACAAACCACTTGAGTAAGTAATCAAATGTAACTGAAAAGATTTTGTCTATCGCACATATAAAGTAAAATATTAGTTAAAAATTATAAACAAAAAAATGTGTGCGTGTACTAGTGTACACACGTAAGAAGTGAAACTTCTTTATGACCTTATTTTTCAATAAATAGTTTAATTTAATTATATGCAACTTTACAGAAATACGTCGAATCACGTGTGGTAGGGATAAGAAAAAGATGGCGCGTAACGGAAAAATGTCACGCGTAACGAAAAAATGTTACACTAAATTTCTTTCCAACCCCGATAAAAAAGTTTCACTTCAAAAATAGCAAAACAGCTAATAATAATCTGGAAAAACTAATAACACTTTCAATGTTAGATTGAAGATAAAATATCACAAATATTGTTCCGCATATATTAGGCTATCTATTGGCTTGATAATGTTTTATCGTAACTGATACACATTTCTATTTTATTTTCATTATAAATTACACTACTTTATCTGGTGTTTAAGAGAATTACTAGGTAATTCAGTTCATTGTTATATTTTTATTTGAATAGACTATATATTACTAGCTTACCGCCCGCGGCTTCGCCAGCTTTGTCTAAAACCTAATAAATTATACACTAAAACCTTCCTCTTCACTCTTCCTCATCACTCTATCTATTAAAAAAAACCGCATCAAAATCCGTTGCGTAGTTTTAGAGATTTAAGCATACAAAGGGACATAGGGACAGAGAAATCGACTTTGTTTTATACTATGTAGTGATTTACTAATATATTTACGTGTTATATATAAGAAGGTACATGTATTAGCTGCTTGTACCATCTTCACTACCTTACCTTAATATCCTAAGGCCCCCAGCCGGGGCATAAGGCGTCGACAGTCCTTCGCTATGTGTCCCGATTTTTGGCAGCATGTTTTATTTCGCTACCAGCTTCACTAGGATATAATAAAATAGCTTTTGTTACTAGTTCGAGAAGTAGTCATTGAAATAATTTTAATCTGTGATGGACATAGAAATAGGCGTGTCCAAGATATATTCTTATATATAAAATTCTCGTGTCACAATGTTAGTCTGCATACTCCTCCGAAACGGGTGGACCGATTCTCATGAAATTTTCTGTGCATATCGGGTAAGTCTGAGAATCGGCCAACATCTATTTTTCATATGTACCATCGCCCGTGGTACATATTTACGTTTTCTCTACATAAAAACCATCCTCGTACTTCAAGGAATATAATAAAAAAAGAATTATCGAAATCGATTCAGCCGTTCTCGAGTTATGCGCTTACCAACACATTTTGCGATTCATTTTTATATATAAGATATGGTATTACCACAGTATTACCATTATTTCCTACAGTAAGGAATCGCCTTTGATGTCGCGCGATGCCGCCGCCAGCGTAGGTACTTACGCTGCCACACGAAAATACGCTAGGGTTGCAACAAATGGGAAATAAAACAATTGTGATTATTAATATTATGATGAAATCTTTATTCATATGTACATTCAAAATAATTGCGATTATTAAATCTGATGTAATTATTTGTTCATAAATATTATATAATTACAGATATTGCACTGCTAAATATTATTTACGTGGACACTTTATTTTTGGATGTTCTTAATTGTATATTATAACATTAATTAACTAAGTAATGCATTCGCATTGGGATGTACAATCTGATTAGAAAATAATGAGGACAACATATACATAGCTTTGATTTTAATTCAACAGATACAATTAATACAATCTTTCTGAAATATTGTTTCCTTCTGGGATTTCAATGTAGATTTACATCCGTAAACCGAACAGTTTGTGCGCGCCATAATAGAATATGTAAGTACCTATGTATAATAAAATTATTACACAAAAAATACGACTGCGTCATCCTTTCGCGCTAGGTAAAGCGAACTAAGCGTGTTTGCTTTACGCGGCCCGCGTCGCCCGACCCCCGCCAGTTCCCCTCCGTTTCTCTGCACAAGTACATTCGTCGCACTACTGTAGGAAATAATGGTAATACTGTGGTATTACCACAAACAATTTAAACACAGTCTAACTTTAAACCAGGGATCTGTCACTTTAACAGTTGTCTATGTGAAATACGACAAAACCAGATCAACCCGATCGGTCCACGACACAATAGATTTTCTATTGTGTCTGTGATTCCGGGGCCTGTGTTATTAAAGAGAACCCGCGCTTAAAGTTAAACCCTGTCTAAAGTTTTTTTGTGGTAAGACTGACAATTTTGCAACTACGGACTTGAAGAGTATAGGTAATAATACATATTTAGTTACAGTAACATTTTCTATAACACAGGCTTTATTTATTTTCGGTGGTTCTTAATATTCAGATTCGTAATGTTTATTTCAGTTTCACTCATTTCATATGACCTTGTCGCGGGTAACTTAGCCAGGATGATGACCTCTCTCAGGTAGTTAGGAATTTTGTGTACGACTGGTTTTAGAAGAATTCGCGGTGTGTGAACGTTTTATTTTGATTCTTGTGATTTTTAACGGATTTTTATTCGATTTTTACGTTTTTTTTTTTTGAATTGTTGGTTGTTAGTGAAAATTTATTTGTTAGGTGTAAACATTTTTGTCTTCATATTGATAGAATCCGTGACTTCTCTGTTATAAGGCTAACTATTCTACTAATGAGTTCCTAATTCCTATAAAATAAACGTTATCGATGTCTCTAAACGTTATTCGATAATCTATGTTTATTTTTAACATTCACAAATCCAGTTTTTATATCATTTGCGTATAAAGACGCAATATTATAGAAATACGTTAAACTGGTTTTCCAAAACTTGTTATTATAGAGGTAATACATTATACATTTTTGTGAACTAAAACTATTTCGTAATCAGCCTTAATTATTTTTTATTTAACGTAGTAACCTTGATGTTAACCTACTTTATGTATGTCTTTTTCGATGCTAGATTGGAAGTAATTACTTTACCCTATGTATGTCTTATATGTTTCCTTCTACAGTAATATTACTTTTAAATACTAATCATAATTTTACATAATTTGATTATCTTTAGAAGCGTATTGATCATCCACTGCTTATGCGTTACGTCACTTTTTAATTAAACTTAGCGTCGGATAAAGAACATAATTCCATACTTGTATGGGTGCATATTTTTTACATACATATTATAGACTAGCTTTCCACCCGCGGCTTCGCCCGCGTTTTCAAAGGAAAACCCGCATAGTTCCCGTTCCCGTGGGATTTCCGGGATAAATCCTATCCTATGTGTTAATCCAAGTTACTCTCTATATGTGTGCTAAATTTCATTGTAATCGGTTCAGTAGTTTTTACGTGAAAGAGTAACAAACATCCATACATCCATACATCCTTACAAACTTTCGCCTTTATAATAGTATTAAGATTATAACTCTTTCTCTTCGTTGATAAACATTTATTTATTCGATTTGACTTCTTCTAGAAGCACTTGAATCGTCATGACATAGATGTACCGTTTACAAACGGAAAATATACACCGAATAAATATCGTATACTCGATAAATCGTATACCTACTTACACCAAAGAACATTCGTAGATATTGTTATTTACCATAACACCCCTCTTTTTGCGTCCGGGGTCAAAATGGCCGGAAACCTCAGTACGTTTACAATTTAATAAATTCCACAGGCCGTCAAAGTTTGCCATATTAATATAAGTGCCAAGGATTCAATAGAAAAGTGTGTGTGCGTGTGATGCGATGTCAACGCAGGCGTATTACAAGGAGCGTCTCGGCTTCGACCCCCAGGAGGTTGAAGTAAATGGGGGCTACGAAGGACCCCACAAGCGGCGCCGGGGCGAGGATAGCCACGACCAGGTGTACGAGGAAAACCTGACCAAGTTCAAAGGTACAACTTGCTGGGGTTTTTTTATACAGCAGGCAGGTTCGTGGTGGAGGTATAGAGAATGCGAGTGGGCTTGTGTTTTATGTGATTCAGTTTGGTACAGCGCTGTTCATGGTTAATATTTGTGAAGGAATATTGTTCATGTTGCGGAGTTGATGGTAACATGTCGCTAGTAACAATGTGGGAAGTAGGATTGAACGAATGCTAAAAAGTTCTTGCCTAAAGTGCAACATTTAACTGTTTCCAGCAATATTGTTTTAGCAAAAAATCATAAAAATCATTCAACATATTGCTGTTGTAGTGACAGAACTGGTGGGTTATCGTGACGTCTTAAAGCAATATTATATTCCAGTATGGGAAAATGGCACGAAAATGGCAATGTTATACAGGCCGTCAAGTGCTATCACTTTCCGACACTAGGATTAGTACTGCTTTAAGACGTCATGGTAACCTCCCTTGTTAACGTATGTTAAAAGTTCTCGCTCGAAAGAAAATATTAGAACAGTATCCAGCAACATGTTGATCAACTGTTGCTCAACAAATGTTTACCATGAATGCGAGGCGTTTCGTTTGTTGTAGCCCATTTGCTTTCGTACTAACAAATCACAAAAGTTTGTACTACAAAGGTTTGTATTTGCGACAGATGGCAACAGTTCACAACTAATGTTGAAATATTTCATCAATGTTACAGGTGTGAATGTGTATGTTTGACACGAATTTAAGACTTTAAATATAGACTAAATTAAGCTTTTTACTATTGTATATAGAAATTCAAGTTTTTTAAACCCGATTTATTTATTATTTTCCCCTTCATCACGGGATCAAAGTTACTTGCCTGTCCGTTGTATATGGTTCAGTTTTAATCATTTTTTCATTTCACGACTTAAGTTCACCAATGTTCGTTAGTAACGAATAAATACTTTAAAATTGACAAGTTCCAAATAATCTGTAATTTATGAATAAATATAAAAGATTACATTATTTCGTTACGAATTCATTAGCTTATAATTCATAGCTAACATTTTTGGCATTCATCATCAAATCGTTAAATGTTTCTAATAATATTAAATACCGTACTAAACGAGTTTTGGGCTTAATAGCATGGTTTGATATACAGCGTGTTCTTTTTAAGCTATTGCATAGATTTTATCTCAGACTTTGAGCGCGGCGACCGAATGTATAAATTCCGTAACGAAAAAACCTAACACCCCCCACTCCAACCGGCACAGCGATGCGATGCTATGCAATAGCTTTACCGCGGCAGTCCTCGAGTGCCACACGTATTTTTTTTATTGTTATTATAATTTTATTAGTGTTGTTTAATAATATGCATTATAATCGATATGATGACGTGATATCAACTGCTTTATCAAATGATATAATATGATAAGATGTAAAATGTTAATTTGATTGAAGTTATCAACTGTGAATGTTTTTGTAGTTTATTATTTATGAATAAATATTGACCATGTGATGTTTTTAATCAATTAACAAATAAAATCAAATATAGTTAGTTTTTAATCAAATATAGACAATAGTTAAGTAAATAAATTTACCCTCAAGGGCATTTGATGACGAAAGCAGTTATGATTTCAATACCAATAGTTGTACAAAGGTTAGTGACGTGGTAAGTGACCCATACATTTATGACCCCTATACCTGGGTATAAACCGGTAAATGAAAAAAATATTGTATGAAAACTGTGGATTTATAGTGCCTTTGTGTTTATGTAACCGGTGTGTACTATGTACCTACAATCTACATAATATGCATGTAAAATAACGTTTATAAAATGGTAAAATTCCATAGACAGTTAGCTAGCTAGGTTACTGCGAGTGTATAGAAAAATTCATTTGGTTATCTCTATTGGATAATTTGTTATATCTTATCATCTATTTATGTATTTGCAATTTAACGGTAAAATGAACACCCTATATGTATAAGCCGAAAATATAATTGCGTATTCGCGTGTTTGCGGTTTGAACTTTGAATACAAATGACAACATACTATCAGTTCACGTGGCTCTGTTTATAACTGAGATAACGATAAGATAGTGTTGATAAGGTTTTGGACTGAAAGAGACGCGACGTGAGAGACCGCATGTCGCAATGTTTTGGGAGTAATGCATGGGGATTAGGTTTTATATGACTTCGTTATATTTTTGAAGTGAAGAAAGAAAGATCATTTATTTGTCTCCACAATATTAACAAACACAACATGAAACAAAAATAACAATTCAAGTGCAACTTCTTTAGGCGCGTTGAGAGTAAAATATCAAGGTCGCATCATGGCAATACAGATCATGGAGTAAGGCGACGATTTTGGTATCTTGGAATATTGCCAAAGCAGTTTAACTTCTGACACATGTGCTCGACACATAGCTCTTTTTTTTGGAACGAAGTACCTTATCGCGAGTTGCATAAGGGGGCTAAACGGAAAAATTTAGACCAAAAGTTGTAACGACACGTTGTAAGCCTCGTTGTTGTTTCTATGCCTGTCTCTCTCTCTATATATAAAAACAATAAAATATAGCCTTTGTCTCTCCACAAAGTTTTTGATGTAAGAATAAGAATTTGTTTTTTAAAAGCGTTTCCAGTTTCATTCGTACGAATTCACGCTTTGTTGTGTAGAAGCCTTACAAATTCGCTCCTAATTGACTTCCATGTTTTGTTTTCGCAACAAAAAGTAATTAATGTTGCTCTACGATGTTTATGTGAGTGTTACATAATATACATTTATTTCAAACATCTTATATATCTCTCTATCTATAAATCTTATATTGTCTTTAATCAGCATGGATTTTCAAGTTAATATCACTACATACTAAGTACAAATCAAAGTCGCTTTCTCTGTCACTATATTTTGCGGTTTTTTTAAAATAGAGTGATTCAAGAGGAAGGTTTTAGTATATAATTTATTAGGCTTTAGAGTAACAAAGCGGGCGAAGCCACGGGCGGAAAGCTAGTAGGTTCATCAATTGCATTAATAACATTATTATTATATTAACTACTAGCGGTCCGCCCCGGCTTCGCCCGTGGTACATATTTACGTTTTCTCTACATAAAAACCATCCTCGTGCTTCAAGGAATATAATAAAAAAAAAATTATCGAAATCGGTTCAGCCGTTCTCGAGTTATGCGCTTACCAACACATTTTGCGATTCATTTTTATATATAAGATTTAGTAGAAATTTCGAAACGGTTTCCTAGGTTATATCGATATTTTTATCGATGCATCTGATGGATCTGTCCAGCCGAGTCCATACTAATATTATAAATGCGAAAGTAACTCTGTCTGTCTGTCTGTTACTCAATCACACCTAAACTACTGAACCAATTTGCATGAAATTTGGTATGGAGATATTTTGATACCCGAGAAAGGACATAGGCTACCTTTTATTGCGAAATATGTACCACGGGCGAAGCCGGGGCGGACCTCTAGTAAATAATAAATCTTCATACACATATCAAATGAGACAGGCGTAATAAATGAGTTCAAAGCGGTTATATTTTAATCAATGCAATTGCTACTGATTGGTCTAATGGATGCGTTCAATGTCGCGGTATTTAGTTATGTGATAATGTTTGATATGTCGCAGTCAGAGTGTGAAAATCGGCGTATTACATAATGGCTAGGCATTTAAAAACTTATATAAGTCGCAGTCAGAGTGAATATCGACGTATTACACGATAGATAGTTTAAAAACGACCGTTTTGTATTGACTGTGAACTTTGAATTAGATATTTTTCATTTCTTTAGGGGATGGGAAAGGTTAGGTTTATTTTAAAATCTTAACACATATAGAGCCCTTTTTTTTTTTTTTATAGTGGGGAAATCTTCCAAAGATACCCACGGCCCCCGGGGAAGGAGCCGTGGGTTATGTCGGATTCTTACCGACTAAAACCCCACTGTGTTCCGTCGAGCCGCTTTAATGATGGGGCCGCGGGTATTTGTTGGAATTCTTCCGCGACACATATAGAAGCCCTGCTTTGTTTATTCGTTTTCTTGAGTTATTTTATCGTTATTTTTATTGTTCATCTCTGACTGGGCTAGGGGAGTTTTTATAGAAAAGATGGCAAGAAAATTTGCTTTTTTCTAAATTGGTAAAATGCCTTATTAATTGACTATTCCTCCCATTCCCTAAGCTTGCCTACACATCATTATCATCACTGAACTAAAGATAAATAAATATTCTAACTCATATAGTTAAATTTAGTATCAAGGTCTTTAGAAACCTTGAAACTGCAGAAATCGTTAGTTTCCAAGTACTTTAAGTTTCAAGGACTTGCAAAACTTTACCTAATACGGATTCCTTTCCCATTCCAAAGTTCCAAGTAGCTATTTGCTGTGAGCGATCTTATCGAAAACGGACTATGCATGTTGCATGTGATGTAACTGGTAACGTGTGACGTCAGTGCTATGGAATGCATTTAACCGAGTTTAAACAAGATTAAATTGTTCATGTTTGATTTGTTTTGGGAATTAATTTACATATTTGTATTATAAATGTAAAAGTTAACTTTGACGTTAAAAAAGGACGAGACTGATAACGAGACAACTAAAGTATTTTTTAATTGTATAAATATACAATTTTTCAACAAGCCTAAACTTTAAAGAAATAAGAGCAACAATCTTCATCGCACAATGTTTACAATAAAACCTAGACATTCAGCTTATGATTGCTCACCACTGCCCCAACGGGGTTAAGTATATTATATTATACTTAATATTAATAAAATAGGATAAGATTCAAATTTACGTCACAACACTATCTAAACTATATTATTTATATTTAAACTAGTTCTAAGATAGTATTTAACTTACACAATCAACTTCAATACAATGCAGATAATAAAATTTAATGCAATAGACTGCAAACGATGTTATCGTGCGACCACAGATTCAATCTGTTATGGAATAGGGTTGCCGATTTCAATTTTACCGGTTTTTAGGGTAGGATATTTTTAATACCTATAAGGCTTAGCTATTAGGTATTTTAAAAATGACAACATAAGGACCTGTATTGAATGACAGTTTTTTTAAGATTAAATTTTTAGTTATGATTGTGAATGAATATATTTTTAAAAGAAAATGAAAGAAACACGATATGCCTGTTGTTTGTAAATCTGCTTTTATTTTTTAAAGATTATATTTAAGATAGAGCCGTTATTTCCAACTATCGATGTAAAATTACTTCGAACCACGTGTTATTTAAAACCGCGGTGTTCAGCACCTAATGATTAAAAAAAAAACAATTGGCAACCCTATCCAAGACAGACTTGTGTTTATGTGCTCGAGTGCTGGCCGGACCAGTTAAGGTGATTGCAACGATCTGTTCCCAGCCAATATCCCGCTAGATG
>CAJQZN010035355.1:35216-68360 GCA_907164685.1 Colias eurytheme | reverse complement strand
GTGACAGTAGTACCCACCTCAACGCTTCGCTTATGAGGCGTGCAATAAAGTTTGTGAGGATATCCATCCTCTATGTAGGTATGTGCATACGTGTGTTGTGTTGTTACTCTTTCACGCAAGTACTACTGAACCGATTACAATTTAGCACACATATTATATAGGGTAACTTGGATTAACACATAGGGTAGGATTTATCCCGGAAATCCCACGGGAACGAGCACTATGCGGGTTTTTCTTTGAAAACGCGGGCGAAGCCGCGGGCGGAAAGCTAGTTGGTTTATAAAATAATGAAAGGGTAAAAAGCTTAAATAAAAAACACCTAGACATAGACAAAACATCTCGTTAAATAGAATTTTGTTTTGAGACTTGAGTAAACAATTAGTGTATTGTTTTTCATTTATTTACTTTTTATTTATCTTATAGCAGACTTACGAAGGAGGATTTTAAATATAAAAGCATATCAATCAATTACTTAAATAATTTATATTCTTTCAGTTATAATAGGCTATTATTGAAAAAGCAAAATGTTCTATCAGTCTAGAAATATTTTTACAGAAAGATTTGGCGTCGACATAGCTTTGTACTTACATCACATGTGTACTCACTGTGCGAATTTTATTACCAATTATTTATTAATGTTTTTTACTTTATATTAAGTGACAACGTAGCATTCTTTTAAGTCTTTGCTAACAATCAGGTCGAATGTGATTAAAGTTACGCTTTTTGATTTTATGAATGTAAAATAAGGAAACTTTAAGGGTGCACTCACACACATCAGTCACCGTCACGGCACGTCACCGGACAGGATTAAAAAAAAATATGTATCAATAGTTCTAGTATGACTCTGTTCCCACACGACAGTCGCCGGCACGAAATCTATCAGTGACGTCACCGGTCAGGCACGTCAAATAATCTTTCCATACATGTATCATACTTTTATCCCCACTCACCCGGTGCCGTCACGTCTCAGTTCAGTCAGCGTCGTGCTACCGTCAATAATTGCTACATGTTCTCTAGCGTGACACACGTCTAATCACTGACTAACCTGATGTATGTGTTCAATGATTCAGTCAAACCGGCGACGTGACTGACGGACAACATGACGGTGACTGGTGTTTGTGGATACGTACACGAACCGTCACCGATCAGTCATCGGTGACTTGACGGTGACTGATGTGTGTGAGTGCACCCTAAAGGTGCCTCAAGATTTGTAAACGACTCGAGATACATTTGACACCAAATTATCGAAAAAAATAATTACACAAACTGATAAAAAAATTGGTTGTCTGTAAAGTCGGTTTACTGACGATAGTTGAACGTGACAACGTCCGATTGTGCTTTTTTGTCGCTCGTTCCGCGCTCTCGCTCGCACTTCAAGCTTTACACGGAACGCCTCAGAGCGAGGTAACGCCGCATGAGTCATGTTTTTTCGTGCGTGTAGGCGGCTCTATCGAATTATAAGACGTTGTCACGTCAAAAATTAGACCATTTCAAAACGTGACTAGGTACATTTCCTATCAATTTTTATTAATTTCATAGTTTATTTAAAAACCGCTTTTAACTACTAGTTAAAATCCACACAGTGAGTAGGATAGTAATAACTCCATATCTGCGGGGATCTACACAAACATAGCAATGCGCAATATTTTCCCAGAAGCGGCTTCGTTTCGTATTAAAAAGCTATTAGAATTTAGAACATGTGCTTTCAAACGCTTTTCCATTGATTTGATGTTTTGACGCTTAACTTTGAACTTTCGCAAATAGAAAATGATAGTTTGAGAACATAATTTTTTAACACAATTATTAAGTCTCGAGATATTCAACTTAAATGACAGTTAAATTCCTTTGATATATTTTGTATTTTTAGCACAAATAATATATATTATTACACTGTTAATTGTCCTGGCTAAAACATTTTTAATTACCTACGCAATTACTGTTAATTACATACCTAGTAGGTACGGAGATATGATGGAGCGACGTCCGCGCACTCCTGAATCCTGATAATTAAACTTTTGTTTGTATTAAGTACTGGCAGTCCACCCCGGCTTTGCCCGTGGTACATATTTACGTTTTCTCTACATAAAAACCATCCTCGTACTTCAAGGAATATAATAAAAAAAGAATTATCAAAATCGGTTCAGCCGTTCTCGAGTTATGCGCTTACCAACACATTTTGCGATTCATTTTTATATATAAGATTAAGTAAACCCTAATATTATATACTCTAAAAGTAAACCGAATGAATAATAATTATTATTAATCTGTATTTATCTATCACAAGTCGAACTTAAAAAGCACACAGGAAAATTAGTTATAGAAATTAATTAGATCCACATAATGTTACGGTTTACGCAATTATCAGAAAGGACCTTTATAAAATTAATTTTAAAATATTCCAGTGCTCCAGTTTCCACGAACGACAGCACAGATTATTTTAAAAATTGCTCAATTAATATGTATCAACTTAATTAATATTTCGTTTACTCAATTTCAGTTCGTTTCATTTGTTAATCCGTGATACAGGTATGTTTGATGAATTTTATTCTACGAAATAAAATCAGGTCAGGTGGTGAATATTTTACGATATAAATCCGTAACTTTTTCAACCAATGATACATTTTCGTGAAATATATTGAAATCTGTAATACATTTAAAGTAATGTGAGTACATAAATCAATGAAAGTAAATATTAAAATTATTCTCTTCTACGTTTCTGGAATATCTGTCCCATTATGAATAAGCAACGATTTCTAAGGACGAACGTTATATTCATTATTTTCATGTTATTATACCAGTATACAATATAGGTACATAAATAAGTCAGATATCCAAGTTACTCGCAAGAGCGTGGCTTTGATTTTTCGATAAATATTCATTCATTAAATATGTAAACCTACAAAATAAAAAGTAAACATTGAAAAGACGTTTAATTATTTTAAGAGCGAGCGCCCACGAGCAACTTTGTCTCCGCAACAATTTTGTCTCCGCAACTATTTTGTCTCTCCGCCCATGGGCTAGTATGAAAGTGCGCGCACGTAGCGACGCAACACCCGGGAGACTTTTTTGTCCGCGGGTTCGGAGACAAGCCCGCGACGCAACTGTCGCCCTATCTATTGGTTTCAATGCAAGTGCGCGCACGGCGACAAAAATGTTGCCAGGCGACGGCCGCCGGCCAGTTGCCGCGTAACCGGCGTAGCGATAATACCTATTTATGTCAACGTATTTATTCTCGTACACTGTAGTTTTAACCGACTTCAAAAAAAAGGAGGAGGTTATCAATTCGGCCGGTATATTTTTTGTATGTATGTATACCAATTACTCCAAGGTTTCTGAACCGGTTTACGTGATTCTTTTTTTTTTTGATGCGGAATGGTGTGGAATTGGTCCCATAAATTTTATTCGGATAAGCCCAGGAGTTTTTATTTTATGAGCATTTTCGTCTGGTCTCGATGACTTAATTGAAATGTAGCAACTAGCAAGTAACTTTGATTCATTTCCAGGTAACCGATTGAGCTGAAATTTTGTATACGCATGTAAATTGGATAGCGATGAAACATTATTATGACATAGCGCTGATTTGATGATGGAATCGGAAGGTGGCCATAGGAACTTAGTAATATATTGACTCAACTTTATCGAGTTTGGGCTCGTTTGATTCGTGATGAAAAATACACTAAAAAGTATTAAATAAAAATAACTTCGTTAAAAACAACCGACTTCAAAAACGGAAAAGTAAAAAATAAAAAAGATTGATATTGTTATTATTAATTACTACATATTACCTATTTAAAGGTTTGATGTCGATGCACGGGCTTTATACTAAGTGCTTAGTGCTTGGCACCGACTTCAAACCTATTTAATAAATTATTAATATTGTTTTTAATTAAGTTATTTTTATTATTAGTAGTTTTCTGTCTATAGTAGAGCCATTTTAATAGGCATTGACAGTTCAATAAAATTCAGCAACGTAATCTAATAACGACGCCATAGAAAAATATGTAATTTCGTTTTGTTGGAACTGCACATTTACTTAACTTTTTTCAATTACGATTACATATCTATACTAATACATATTATAAAGAGGAAAGGTTTGTATGTATGTATGGTTTTCAGTTTTCACGCATAAACTACTGAACCGATTACAATGAAATTTAGCACACATATAGAGAGTAACTTGGATTAACACATAGGATAGGTTTTATCCCGGAAATCTCACGGGAATGGGAACTATGCGGGAAAAGAGCACAGACCACAACCGTCTCTTCGAAAACCATGTTGATAAATGAAGAAAATTTTAAAGAAAAAGTTGCGTTGCTGTCGCTTTCGTGAGCGCATCGTTCAAAACTTTGCGAGGAGACAGCGACAGAGACAAAATAGTTGCCGGGCAACTAAGTTGCTCGTGGGCGCTCGCTCTTGTCAATAGAAAACTTCCTTTAAAATTAGACAGAATCCTTCAAAATCAGATAGAATTCCAATAAAAAAGGTTGATTATCGACTATCGAGGTCAAAAATCAGGGCCTCTTCGGATCTTCACGATTGACAACTCTACCAAAAGAGACAAACCTACCAAGCTGCCAATTACTAACGCCTGAAAACTACCAAATCTACAAAAAGGTTTTACAGCGACAATTTCACACAATGTCAACGACCTGACAAAGGCGCCGCTCGGCCGGCACTATAATAAAACTTTATTGGCCCCATATCAAATACCTTCACGGAGTGTCAGCTTTCAATTTTCGCGGAAAACTGTGTAAAATGCATAATTGGCTATTCGTTTAACGGCTTTTTCGTGTAAAAATTAATGTAATTGTCATTTTAATAAGTGAATTATGTAATTTTGTTTATTATTCTTCGTAATGTGTCGTTTTATTCTCAGTTAGTTATATAGTTAGGTTCTTTCGTTTCAATGTTGCTCAAGTTCGACTTGACCTACTCTCTCTAAGCTCTTCTACTTGCGATTTTCTTATTTAACATGTTACATTAGAACATAATATTCGAAAATTTTGTATGACAAATCGGCATGTAAATGTAAAATCATCAAATTTAATTTATCATCATGGCTATACTTAGAGAAACACTCCAAAACAAGTAAGAGACTGTGATCTAGGTATTTGTTTTATACTAATTATACACACTCAGACTAACTCGTACACACACACATATACAGGGTGTAATCGTTAAGTGTGCACAGGCGATTATTCCGTAACTATTACAGATATCAAAAAACTTTAAACTGATATCGAAAGTACTTAACCTAATGAGTAAAATGGCCATAATAAATTTTTAAAAATAATACGAGAAATATCTAAAAAATTAACTTTAAACCCTCCCATACATTTAGTATGAGATATGAATATCCCATGTACATGGGTTGATCCAAAAGTAATGATAATCAATATTAAACAAGGTTAACATTACAGTTAAAATAATTATGTATTTCTCTAGATAGTCTTCTAACTAGATAATATACTTCGATATTTTTTTTCCTTAACTTAGAAAAAAAAACTTTGACTTCATCTACAAAAACCCCTCAAAATCGGCCATCACTTCGCTGTCGTCTTAAAATTTCTTGTATCGACGGTGTTTCTTGTGCCAAGGTAAGAGATAGAATTAACTAGGAGCTAGATCTTACAAACAGGGTGGGTGTTCAAGCATTTTCAATGCCGATTTTTGATTGGCAGCCATCGCAACTGACGCTTTGTGATCTGGTGCGTTGTCTTGGTGAACCAACATTCAAGACCGAAGTTTGCCATGTCTCTTTTTCTTACTAACCTACCCGCAATCTTTTAATTTGGTCTGTGTAGTAAGAGCCCTGTGTAGTAGTGGCTACCTTCTTAAAATATTCCACATTTCTTCAGCGTCCCAAAAAACTACGGCTTTAATCTATCCCACTAATTTTCACTTTGAAAATCTTCACCGTCACTTTGGAAGCTCGCATCCAGGCCATTGATTGTTTCTTGGTTTCAGCATAAACATGGTGAACCCAGGTAACGCCCATGGTCACAAATCGTGACAAAAAATTATCCTGATCTCATTAAAAATTTAGAAATTCACCCTCTAAATGTCGAATCGTTGTTTCTTCTTTTCGTTGGGAAACATTCTGGCTCGCACTGTTCACATTAAAATTAATGTTAATACTTGGAAACGTGGCCTGTAGATATAATTTTTTTGTGATAACTTAGTGATTACATGAGCAAGCATAAAACATTTATATTATATTTTTATTTGCACAGGAAATACCCAATTATCATTACTTTTGGATCAACCTATACATTTAATATGAAAGATTTTAGCTTTTTTTTTGTTTTTTTGGTTTTCTGCTTTAATTACTTCGCAAATTTGGAGGGAAGTTCATTTAGAAACTGTAAATAGACCTCCTCATTGTATTGCACAATAAGGACGTCACTTCGAAAATCTACTATGAATACAAAATGTATGGGAAATAAATTGTATGGGAGCGTTTAATGTAACATTTTTGGTTATTTCTCGTTTTATTTTTAAAAATTTATTATGGCCATTTTACTCATTAGGTTAAGTACTTTCGATATCAGTTTAAAGTTTTTTGATATCTGCAATAGTTACGGAATAATCGCTTGTGCACACTTAACGATTACACCCTGTATAAATACGAGCCAATTCTTGAAAATGTTTTCTTCTTTTATTTTTATAATACTTACCGAAATATCTCTAATATATTCTAATAGAAACATTGTTGCAATAATGCAGCTAATATAAATGAAAAAAATATATTTATTGTACTTTATAGGTCGACTTGCACGAATAAAATTAATTAAATTAATTTTATAAGTCGACTAGTTGGCGACATTGTATTTGTACTTTTAAACTAAATATTACAATTTTAGGGCCGATTTTTCAATCCCTGGTTAAATTTATCCGACAATAAAGTATTACACGAACATTTTAAAATGTCACCTGTAAACTGTCAAATACGGACAATTAGATAACATTTTTGAAATGGTAGTTTAATACGTTATTCGATGAATAAGTTTTAACCAACGATTGAAAAATCAGCCCTTAATACGATTAACTATTGCAAAATACAACCCGTTTTGAAATAACTCATACGTATTGATATTCAGTAATGATGGAAGTAATTAACATACTGTCAGTATTTACTATTCCCAAAACCGAATATATTTAATTTACTAGGTTAGTTTAATGCAAATATAAAACCACAAGCCAGTACTATTCATGCTATTATTCAATTTATATGTCCATTCATTTGTGATGTATTTTATTTTGTTAGTGGTCAGAAAGTCAAATATATTAATGGTTCTTAAAATTAACACATTTAAAATACTTACAATTTTCTGTACCTAAACAAAATTTTGTTACTTAGAGATTCATAAAAACTGAATTATTTTAAATATTTTTCTATGCCGTAACTTTTCAAATATTTATTTAATTTAAAAATAAGTATTTATTTTGGTAGAAATTTACACTTATGTAACTAAATCAAAAAGTGAATGAAACTCAATAAAATTCCCTTTTAATTTTTAAATCGAATACAATATTCTTTTACGCAAGATATAGCTAAGTCAGAATACAAATCCATCGGGGTTTAAAACTAGAATAAAATTTTGTCCTGTGGCTGATTGTCACAGACATGGTCACAGACAATATATTTCTTGTCAAAATAAAATATAAAATAACCTCTATTGTTGTAGATATTGTCGCCTTCTGGTTTAGGTTATTTGGCGCGAGTCCAATAATAATTTTCAGATTTAAAGTTGCAGCTTTATGATCTTGGTTCTACAATTTATTCAGGACATTATGGCAAGTATAGTTCACATTGTTTTTAATGACTCGTTTCGAGGAATAGCTGGGCGAATTAATTCTGAAATAAAAATGGGTTAGTAGTTCTATATTTCATTTTTTATATTCATTTGTTTATAGTCCTATCTACACACCTACAAATAAACTTCTGCTTAAACGAAAAATAAAAATACAAATAAATACATACGACATATCACTTTGTTTAGCTTTAGTAGTCAAGTAAAAAGTCAAAAAGCCATGTCCTTTCAAGTGTAAGTTACACAGAGTTAAGAAGAAATAGAGACCTCGTAGTAGTTGCAGCGTCGCATTTGGCAGCGTGCCAATGCAATATTTTAGTTGCAAACTTTATGTAGATTTTGGTGGAATGCTATTTGCAATGATGACCGTCAAAACTAGAAATAGGTACGCTTTTTCAGCTTAGTTTTTGCTTTATTTTGATGCTATCTCTCTAAACTATGGGTGATGAGTTTTGTATTTTGATATACGGAAGTTGTTTGTCCTTAATATCAAAATGAAACGCTAAAATTTTAAGCAAAAATCTCGAGAATAGCTGAATCGATTTCTTTAATTCTTTTTTTTTATAATATTCCTTCCAAGGACGGTTCTTATAGGGAGAAAACGTAAACATGTACTCTTTGATAGGTTGATAGGTCATAAGATATATGAAAATTCATTTCTAGGTAGGTCTATAATATAGTCTATATAGGTCTATACGTTTTAATTTACTTTTTAATAAAAAAAAAAATTCCAACATAACCTTATTCTTGGCAGCATATCGACATCAGATCCAACAGAACATTTCTTGACAAACTCCCACTTTATTTCAACTCGTATTGCTTTTAAAGCCTTGTACTAGATGTTGGGAGATAAATTCTATTTATTGCCAAGTAGTAGATACCAGATACTAGATATATAGCACTCGGATAAACTTACAGGTGAACTCTATGCTATATTTATGATGTTAATGTAGAAGACGTCTTTGAGCAGGTAGGTAACAAATAAACAAGTTTTTTGTATAGAATAAAGATAAAAATAAAAAGTATATTTACGTAATCTGAAAGTGATAGCAATCGCAAGCAACGCACGGATATAATAATTATTATTAGAGACACAAACACTTTATTTTATTGTTATTCTTATTTTATAACTAGCGGTCCGCCTCGGCTTCGCACGTGGTACATGTTGACGTTTTCTCTTCATAAGAACCATCCTCGTACTTCATGGAATATTATAAAAAAAGAATTAACGAAATCGGATCAACCGTTCTTGAGTTATGCGCTTACCAACACATTTTGCGATTCATTTTTATAGTATAGAAGATTATTATAGGTAAATCCTCACAAACTTTCGCATTTATAATATTACTAGCGGTCCGCCCCGGCTTCGCCCGTGGTACATATTTACGTTTTCTCTACATAAGAACCATCCTCGTACTTCAAGGAATATAATAAAAAAATAATTATCGAAATCGGTACAGCCGTTCTCAAGTTATGCGCTTACCAACACATTTTGGGATTCATTTTTATATTATAGATTATACTCTGTCCATTATATTATTTGCTTTTTGACAGCTTCACGCCTATGTATAATTGTATTGTCTATGTTAAAATGTCATACAAATAATTATCGTACTTCATGGACAGGTCCCGCCCACTTAGTGATGCCTACACAGAATTATTCAATGATGGGTCGATAGATTAAAATAATCGATAGAAATACTCTGTAAAATATATCTGATACAGAAAAACTCTTCTATTATGTTATATAATTTAAACGTAAAGACAACCAAATTGTAAGATAGAAACCAATAAATAATAAAATATTAGTTTAGTTTAGTTTTAACATACAATGCATAGATATGTGGTCTTATTATTACATATCTTATTAGTACGTTTACGTTGTAATTATTATTTACGTACCTGATTCGATTTATGATAATATTTTGAATTTATAATTGAAATGGTATCACAATCGATAATCTTTTGAACATCACTTCTGGTATCACCCGTCGAGCTGTCAAAAAGCAATTCTTATAGTGGACAGACTATAAGCAGGATTAGTAGGATACTTTGAAAACAATGTATCACTTAGCAATATTATGTGGGCCGATCCCGGCGGCACTGCAATGCCGGGCCGACCCGTGACGGGAGTGGAGCGAGCCCCGAACATCCCGTCGGTTTACAAAAATCAGTTTAATATACTGGTCCCGCTGTGCGGGAACTTTCAGATATTAAGCTGAAAAGAACAGATACTACACTTTGATCTTAGCCAAAAGGCCGAGAAGCGATAACGTACCGGAGCAATCGAGATTATTTACGACTCGGAAAAAAAATAACTAAAGCGAGTGCTAAAAAGTGTCTGATAAACAGTCGTGACATCTGTCGGATACTAAGTACATGTCGTATGGTTTCGTCTATGGCGCCATCTAGCGAATTTATGATTAAAACTACCGTACTACTTGTAAGCCCTTGTATTTTTTGTACCTTGTATAAAACTAAGCTTCCTACTTATTCTGATAATAATTATTTATTAGGAATATTCAAGGATATGTTCAAAAACGCTATGATATTTGAAGTAAAAAAAAGTAATGCTACAGAAGCCGGTGAGAAGTCATGACTCCGCAGTCCGCTCGGTACAATTGAGTATAAGGGTTCCGCTCTATTTATAGATTATTTTTACAATTATTTTTAAACACGGAGATTTGTAAATTACTAATAGAAAACAACTCTTCAATTTCAAAGTCTTAGTTCCCGGATTTACGTTATTTCCTTTAAAATATTCTTCCATAAGTTTTGAATATAATCTCGATTAAATATAAAGAGAAGCTCGAGTTACCGAGAATACAGAAATTGTTGTGGAAGCCATTAAAACTTAGCTCACCTTTCCTTCCATCTTCGAGGGCGGAATATATTAAAATTTAGTGAAAAAATTAAAGAGGTGTTGGAGTCTGTAAGCTGTAGTGAATTTCCACTTTTAGTTTCATTTAATAAAAGAAATGTTAGGATATCTTAAATCTGTACATTTCCACTTTTAATGAACATAAAATGCATTATTATTATACATATTAACGAATATTAGTACAGCAGTTGCTGGTGCGTTATCGGGTGCTGTCTTTTACCTATTTTTTTAGATTGTTTAAGCTTTAAAATGCTGTTAATATAATGAATTAATTCGTTTTGATAACCAGATTTTTCTTGCTTCGTCCCATTATAAGTAACTAAATAGATTTCAATGATGTTTGGAATAAGAATAATTCATCTTTAATGTAATCTTTAAAAATAAAATAATAGTTTTTAAAAGGAACTCTGAAGCTCTACAATCGTTAAAAAAATACTACATTTTTTATCAGTTTTTTTATATTTTATCTTACTTCTTCCCAAGCAGACTAGGTTTCAAGGCTTGTATAATATAAATTAGTAACATCTATTGCCCAACATAACTGTCTGACCTTAAAAATAAGTAAAATCGATACAGTATTCAGGTTAATTCATCCGTGGGAAGGTGTCCTTATTTATTAATCGCTTGATAACTGCCGAAAGGAGGATCAATACTCGTTTTATGGAAGCGAATATCACCGGTACCGTGGTCCGTGACGGCCAATAAAAGTTTGGGATTTGGTTTTTATGATTTTGTTCGAATGAAATATAGGAGATTGCACGCATCATAATGTGAAGCGTTTGGAGAAGTGCTTGTAATGTAAAAGTAGTTATCGATGTGGAAATAAATCAATAGTCTGTGGTTAAGAATTCTTTAAGTTGATCTGGAATTTATAGTAATAATAGTGAAGTCCCATGTCCCCAATGTATGTAAGGGGCAGATACATCTGTTTCACTGATCGATTTTCTTTTAGGGACAAGTAGGTGATCAGCCTTCAGTGTCCTGCCAGACCGAGACATTTTTTTTTCTTCGTCTCCACCGGGAATCGGACCCAGGACCCATCGGTGTTATGCTCACGCGTAAACACTGTACGAAGGAGGCGGTCAAAGGAATCAGGAATTGATCAGGAATTTAATTTACGTTAATTCATTACAAATAAAGTAATAAAAATTGCGGAGAAATCTATACTTATAATATTATAAAGCTGAAGAGTTTGTTTGTTTGTTTGAACGCGCTAATCTCAGGAACTACTGGTCCGATTTGAAAAATTATTTTGGTGTTAGATAGCCCATTTATCGAGGAGATAGGCTATATATCATCACGCTAAGACCAACAGGAGCGGAGCACTGAGGGTAAAACCGCGGAGATAGATACTTTTATCGACATAAATAAAACATTGTTAAAATAACTCCTGATCCAATTAAAGTACGAGACACCTTTTTAAGGCTTTTAAAATAAGGTCCCGGGGCGATTAGGCCCAATGTCACAAAAAGCCCATTACGTTTTCATTGGTATTTAGAAAGCTTCTTGAATTTATTATATTATAACTAGAATAACAAAATAATTGTGAAATTAGAGACCTTTCGGCGGTTTACAAACGCTATTTATAAATTAATTCGTTATAAATTCATTATGACTGACACTTTTGAACGGTTTCAGCGAATGTGGTGGACTGGTGGCAGTAACCTAGATATAATTTTAGTAAATAATGTTATAACTAATGAATAAATAATCTCTTAACAGTCTGACGTATTCTATTATCCTATAAATTTTATGATACAAATTTTAATAGGAATGTTCGTTGCTATGTCACCTGAATTGATTTGGCTACATTTTCACAAAGCTATGGATTGAGTTCTTATTCACAAGTACCGTAGACAATCAGAGATAGAGTAGGATTGCACATTTTGTTTGTAAGTGGAAGCTCTCGACGCAGACTAACCAGACCTACGACTTTATCATGGCAAGAAAGAGAAGTTGTCAGTATTCGATCTCTACTTTCTTACGTAGTTAGTGCCGAGCATAATATAAAAGCAGTTTTGGTTATGTGCGTAAGTAAATAAGATAAATTGGAGATCGTAACTTCACTATTTTCAAACCAAGGTATATTCACCTCACACCTGTCTCTATCCTTTTTATGCTTCCCTTTACCTCTGTTCCTAATCATTACACAATACCGTGTAAATAGTAAATATAATACCGTGAAATATATTACGTAAATAATGTGCCAGTCAGTTTGGCGCAAGGAATGGCAGAACTGTTTCACAAATAAGGGCAGAGTTCACGGCTTCGCTAGATCGACGATTGTACGGCTACAAAACGAGAGGTTTTATACGCTAAGGTTACGAATCTATTTATTTATTTTGGTCAATGGATGGTTAAAAGTAAGTAATATTATGTTACCGAAACCGTTTTAAACACAGATTCATGTTAATATTATAATTATTTATGCTGTTCCTTAAACGATAATCGCTATGTAATGGGAAATAATTTAATTGTCGGTCTGGTAAGTAAGTATAAGGGAAATTTATGTACGAGCGTTGTCACCATTTAATATTCATCGCCATGTACAATATTTAATTATTAACTTACAATATTTAATTAAAATATTTCTACTTAATCAATCACGGACAATTGTGTTTCCATAAATTAAATACATAATAGGAACAAGTTGCTTCCGAACAAGAGTTGTACTTACCTGAAAACAGTTTATAACAATAATATTATATACCATAGACAAATCTTTATGTATTTTATAATAGTTTAATAGATAAAAAAATATTTCAGAATCGCTACATCGTCTGAAACAACTAGTTTCGTGGCCACACCCGCCATCCGAGCAGAACACGCAACGACTCAATAAAGAGTACAAAGAGCTAGTATTTCCAACACGATTTGGGTTATTAGATGCTTTGTGATCATAATTAGTGGCCTGCGAACTCGCTAATATGATTTATGTGACGACTTGTAGTGTTTCCTTTATTAATTTTGTGTGTTTGATTGAATTATTTATTAGTAAGAAACCTGAGTTATTGAGCTGATCTGAAGGTAGATCTTTCTTTCATATTCGCCCGTTTCAGTAGTTCAAACTAACCACTCAAAAATACAGGCAAAAATTTTGAAAAAAAATTGGTTGTCTGTAAAGTCGGTTTACTGACGATAGTTGAACGTGACAACGTCCTATTGTGCTTCTGTGTCACTCGTACCGCGCTCTCGCTTGCACTTCAAGCCTTACATGGAACGCCTCAGAGCGAGGTAACGCCGCATGAGTCATGTTTTGTCATGTTTTTTCATGCGTGCAGCCGTTGTCACGTCAAAAATATAAAATAAGTTTGCTGGTGTCTTGTAAATTCTATGTAAGGCTTTTCTTGTTAATCGCCGAAATATTTAGAGGGTTTCAAAGAGAATATTTGACATAGCTAAGGTTATAATGTCTCACTTAGAAATGGTTATTCTGAAAAATCAATAATTAAACAAAATAATATTGGGAGAAGACGCCATCTAGTATACAATAACGTATCGGAAATTTCCTAACCAAAACAGAGACTAATGAAATTTGCAGCTAGCAAATCCAGAGCGTAGGTTTTAATTACGCCTCACCTAGGTGTTAGTTCGTGTTTGTCACTGTTTGCCTTCCATTACAGAAGCCTGTGGGGGGAGTGGGAGGAGGGAGGGGGGGGGAACGTGACCGGCGAGCGATGGCCCGTATTATCGGATACCGAGTTACGATTTATACGAACAGAATAGTAAATAGTGCAATTGATAAATAATTCCACTTGAAAGAGGACAGATGTGGACGTTTGATGGCTTATTTGAGATGGAATGATGATTGTTTTGGAGTTTAGTAACCGATGTATGAAAGAACGAAGAAATTTAATTACGTCACCTAATAGTTATCTATAAATATAATAGGTACCTACTATGAATATTTAGATATGTACAGAAAGAAAACTAGAGAAGAGTAACTACACAGGATGTGTTGCATAGATAATATTCAGTGAGTGAGTGAGTTAATTTTTTATTTGAAAGTGCGAAAATTTTCCACTTGTAAGCACATTGCAGGCAACCTAATGTTTCTCAAAACCGATTGAGTGATTGTAACATGAATTATGATTTACTTGCCTGAAAACCATGAACACTTTAAATTCCTATACTTATTTATTATTACATAATCACATACAGATTAGCATTACATAAGAGTCGTCAGGGTGACCAGACTGGCTGGCGCGGCACGATGCCAACGCGTCCATACTGGAGCGTCCCTTATTAGATCACCTTCTTGGTACTTATTCAGAAACCACGCTGTAGGAGGTATTATAGGTTTCTTGGCTGCATTTCGGATATGGCTGGATACTAGGTAATTCTTACTGCAGTGAAGATATTATGTCGTAGAAATGTGTTGGTAAGCAGTAATACGAAAGTTTTCCGTGTGAGTTTATAGTTGTTCTAGTAGGCTAGTCGATCTCATAAAAGTGGTGGTGAACTATTCTGAAAATCATGCAGAAAGATTTCTGTTCACATATTTTCACTGAAATTACATATATCGATAAATTGGAGTCAACATTTAAAACTAAATGATAAAAAGAAAAACAGACAGAGCGGACTGCTATTAATATTTTCAGAAACTCACATAAAGACTCGGCTAATTCAAAAACATAGAAAAAGTTCATGAAAACATAATTTAAGCTGTGTTATATATAGTTAAATATATAGTTTACATGGATCAGATTGCATGATTAGAACGGACACAAATAAATGGCGCATATAAATTTCGTCCCGAACCCTACCTGTCATTTGTGATGACAGAGGGATACAAGGGAACGTGGGAGGCGGCTCAGATTTTAGCCGTAAATATTTAATGTCTTCATTTATATGTATAGGATCGGTAAATAATTTTTAGGGTGATAAGAAGTAAATAAATGTAATGTATATGTCTATTTCACTGTTCACATTATAATTTGCGTATTTCTTGGAACTTTATGTACCTAAGCTGGTTCTCTGGTTAAAAGCGATATGTGCTTCTTATTGTTATAATATTAAGTTGTCTTTTTTATATTACTTTGTATTTTATTTATATTTTGTATGTATTAAAGTGACGACGCCATCCATCTCCATAAATGTGAAAGTTTGTATGGATGTATGGATGTTTGTTACTCTTTCACGCAAATACTACTGAACCGATTACAATGAAATTAAGCACACATATAGAGGGTAACTTGGATTAACACATATCCCGGACATCCCACGGGAACGGGTTTTTCTTTGAAAACGCGGGCGAAACCGCGGGCGGAAAGCTAGTATTCCAATAATTATTAATAATCTCACTCAATAAAAGCAATTATTTTTACTAATCATGGAACAATTGTAACATCGTATTAAGGACTAAAATAATTTAATCTTTTATTCGTTTCAAGTTTTCAGCAATGTAACAACCAAAATTAAATCTACGCTAAGCCAAGTTCTAAACCTATGTCTGTCATTACGTTTAGTACCCTTAACCACGTTTCCAAATCAGTAGCACCCAGATTAATGGCGGCATCAATCTGTCCCCGCAAACCTACACCAGCTGTCAGCGGTACCGAGCTGATGAATTGAATACCTTATTGATTTATCTATTTAGGAGATACATGGATGAAGGAGGACAAGCTTAGTTTAAGTTTAATTTTAGTTTAGTTATCAGGAAGGCCTACGATACAAGCTGCCTTAGTGTAGACCTGCATTTCTTATTTTTAAGCTATTGCATAGCTTTTATCGCGGGCCTTGAGCGCGGGGACTGAATCGAGAAATTCCGTAACGAAAAAACCTCACGCTCCCCACTCCGACGGGGGGAGGTGTGGCTTGAAGGCATAGCATGCAATAGCTTTACCGCGGCAGTCCCCGAGTGCCACACGTCGTTTTTTTAATCTTCAGGTTCAATGTATATTATAATGTCCTTATATTTTGAATGTTTAATTAATAAAGAAATGATACTATGTATTTTATTTTGTTTTTTCGGGTGAATAAATAATTATGATTATGATTAATTGGTGTATCATTAAAATTTTCATTTCTTTTATCCTTTCCTATCAAAGTAAGGCACATTAATGTACTTTATATGTGTATTAGATTTGTTTTTCAAATCGGTAAGTATAGATACTAGTTTAAATAATGAGCTTCAAACATCTGCTGCATCTGCATGATAGTATCCATCAGCTACTTTTATAGTACCTAAAGTTTACTAAAGTTTTTTGCCGGCTCTTCACTGTAGTGTTGTAGACTGCTTTTCAAACTGATGGTAAAACATTACATAAACATTTCTACATTTTTACGATTCAAAAGACTTCTAGAAAAGCCTAGTTGAACAACTAAAGGTTTCAGTTTGCAAGATTTATTGATCTTTCACACATCCTCATAGACTTTCACTGAAAATATATAGAGATCTATATATATTCATTTACCTATATAATATTCATGTATCCAATAGTTACTAGGGTCTCGATCGGTACAATTAGGTTGAACACGGATTAATGAACGTTATCAATCTGTCACCGCAGCCACACTGTTTCCAGGGTATCTATAGGTATACCTAAAGAAACTAGAGTTTGGTTTGGATGCTGGAATCTTGGAACTTTTAGAGATAAAATAAGGTTATGAGGAGGGGTAATGAATGATACATAGGATCTTTTCCTACATGGCTTTACAATCAATAATATGAAAACCAGAATTAAGCATAGTATTTTTACTTTAAATCCCACAATACAATCTTCAGATCTAAATAAATAGCACACAAAACACAAGTTTTCGATTTCAACCACAGATAACATATAAGTACATATAACAAGTAATTAAGCCGCTCATTCCGGCTCTCATTGCTGTGACATTTCATTTGGACCGACCATTGTAGTAATATGTCTTTTATTTTTATCTCTACAGAGAGATTTTATTTCGATTCTGCTCTGGTGATTATATATTTTCTTATATATTTTAAGATTATTTTAAAAATGTGCTCCGCGGTTTCACCCGCGTGGCTCTACTCCTATTGGTATTAGCGTGATGATATATAGCCTTCCTCGATGAATGGGCTATCTACCACCGAAAGAATTTTTCAAATCGGAACAGTAGTTCTTGGGATTAGAGCGTTCAAACAAACAAACTCTTCAGCTTTATAATATTAGTATAGATACAAAAGCAGGTAGAAACTGTTTCTGATTAGGTAGTTATATTAAGATGTCATATAACCTGAATTGCAAATAACCTTTAATGTTAAGAATATCTAATAATCTCGAATAGGATACCTACTTATACTAAATTTTAGAATTGACAAGAAGAGACCTAATATTTTAAGGCGTGTGAACCTAGATTAACGATTCGATCGAGATTCTAGGTTCATAAGGCATTTAAAAACAGTTCTCTATTTTATAGCAATTGAGAAAATTGATAACAAATTGAATACCTTTTGAATACCCTGTCAAAGAGATACCAGATAAGAGTTCACTTTTACATTAATCTATGCCTACATTTAGATGTCTTAATCTAGATTGATTTATATATCAAAGATAAGTCTAGAAATACTAAAGGTAAAGTCTTCGGTTTCAACGCAGTAAGCGAAGTATTGATCGGACTTACGAGCGAGATTAAAGGTTACTATGCAAATATTTCGCGTTTACTCAGGCTTCAGTATCAATTACCTGTGAAAATCTGTTCTAAAAATTATTGTGAAAACGATATCCATGGTGTGAACGTTTTTCGCAGGAAATTTACCGATCGAAACAAAGTTTAGGGAAAATTTAAATTTTCTCTTCTACATCTAGGTAATGTTTCTTTTAAAAATATAGAACAGATTAATAATACATATTAGGTACTATACCATTACGAAATCTAAAAAAAAGAAAAAACATAGTAAGACGATGAATAGACTATACTAATATTATAAAGAGGAAAGGTTTGTAATTATGTAATTATGTATGTATGTATGTATAGTTTTCACGCATAAACTACTGGACCAATTTCAAAAATTCTTTCACCATTAGAAAGCTGCATCTTCATTGAGCAACATAGGCTATATTGCATTTTCAAAACAATTAGAGATCCTTACCAAAAATGCAATAATGTAACCAAAGGTGTAAAAAATTCCTTAATAAAAATTCTGTCATCGCGTGCGCTGCAAAATCTATTTCTTGAAGTACGAGGATGGTTTTTATGAAAAAAAAACGTAAACATGTACGTTTTTTTTCCGCCACGGGCAAAGCCGGGGCGGACCGCTAGTTTAAATATAAATAAGAACAAAGAAAATGCAGACGAATTATTACATAACCAAATATCTTCTTTGACTTTGTAAAAACATTGTAACAACTATTATTTCACAAGAAAAGACACTTCTAAACCTTCGGAATCACTACAAAAATAAATACTCATAATTGTATATTATATACATGTGTAGAGACATCAAAGGAATATTATTTTCTCTACTTGCCTGCTGAAACATCGCCTACGGCCCAAATAAATGAGCAAAATTATATATTTTGATAAATTTCTTAATATTTTACTAATCCCAGATTGTGATTACGAATCTGTGTAGATATAGACGGTCTTTTTGTAATTAAAAAGAAACTAGTACTAGTAAAATTAATGTGCGTCTTTCTGTTGAAAAAATTACAAGTCAACGTACTATGCGGCTGGAGACGGGGCGAGTAGTTAGTATGTTGTTTGTTTGTTTGCTCCAGCAATTTTGTTGAAACTATGGAATTGCTCATGATGTAATAATGTTTCATAGGCCAAGTGTATTTCGGAAAAAGTAAGGATTTCCAGAAATCCTATTAACAACAACACATTCAGGATCCCTGACTCAATATTATAAATTAAATTATTGTTATTTGTTATGCTTTATAACAGAAGTTACATAACAACTTCATCCAACAGTCCAAATTTCATTAAACTAAATAATTCATAGAGTTTCTGTTGTCTGTGAAATAATTAGTTGTATAAACAATTGTTCTACAACGTTATACTAATTAGAAATAAATTTGCTTAAATTTAATGTCGACATTTACTCTCTGTATCTAGCCCTCGTAACTTTTAGAGCAAATTTCGAGTAATTATTTTGTCTAATTACTGAAAAAAATGTGTGTCGTCTACATAGTATTTAGTGTCTTTTCAGTAATTATTCGTTTGTTGGTGTATCTACAATGCGATTAATCTAAGAAAAGGGTTGATTGTGCACCATTTTGTATTTAAGCGACTATAAAAAAGCGTATGTGTCAGAAATGAAACTTCTTTGGTTAGATTCAAAGACACCGAAATCGTCGCCTTCCTCCATACCGTCGTATTACAATGATGCGAGCCTGAAATTTTACTCTCAATGCGCCAAAAGAAATTTATCTTCAAAAACATATTTTATTGAAAACCAAATAGGAAAGTAAGCAAGGAAGAACTCAATCGAATTTTTCAAATGCATTCAAACATGATATTTATATTTTATCTTTCACTAGCTATGCCCCGCGGTTTTATCCACAGTGCTCCGCTCCTGTTGGTCTTAGCGAGATGATAAATAGCCTAGAGCCTTCCTCGATGAATGGGCTATCCAACATCGAAAAAATTTTTCAAATCGGTCCAGTAGATCCTGAGATTAGCGCGATCAAACAAACAAACTCTTCAGCTTTATAATATTACTAGCGACCCGCCCCGGCTTCGCACGGGTGCAATGCTGATACTAAATACACTACAGAAAAATTGTGAACGTTGTATAGGTATAAAAATATAGCGGCCCGCTCCGGCCTCCCGCATCGCACGGGTATAAAATACATAGCCGGGCGGCCGCAAACGCTACGTCCTGCAATTTTTAAATCTGTAATATCTTCGAAAATATTCACTTAAATCATATGGTGTAAAGGGCCATATAGATCTATATTAAATGAACAATGTATCCATGGTATTTAATTGGTTAAGGATTAATGCTGTATTGGTTAAAATCGCTTCGAAAATTAGCCATTATTTGTCGTAAAAAGTAAATGACAAAAAAAGTTATTGTGGGTTATCCATAAGAGATAGACATATACCATCGCGGACTTTTCTGTAGACCTTTTCAATGTGTATAATACTTAGTACATTATTTTGATAAAACTCGTAGGGTTCAGCCTGCGTTTGCAATGTAAGCGGAATAAATGTAATTTTTTACGACATCACATTAGAAACCTCAAAAATAACAGTACTTCTCCACTACTTAATGGATCTTATTATACATATAAACCTTCCTCTTGAATCACTCTATCTATTAAAAAAAACCGCATCAAAATCCGTTGCGTAGTTTCAAAGATTTAAGCGTACAAAGGGACATAGGGACATAGGGACAGGGAAAGCGACTTTGTTTTATACTATGTAGTGATGATGATGATAGTGATAGTGAAGTATAGATTCGCGTTTCCTTTCGCAGTTGAATCGCATAGAATATTGCAATATTGAGTAAGCCTTTGATAGATTATTAATATTATTAACGTTAATACAAAGCTTACTCTTGAAAATCTGTTATATTATGTGAAATACATAGACGAGTGTCGTGTTGTTTGCTTTGCTAAGTGACGCTTAAGGCGCCTCTCGTATTACGAACATCTGACATGACTGTGGACAATTCCCGGGACAATATAGAAATAAATAATAAAATATATATTTTTTTTACCAGTTTTCGTAATTTCGTGGAAAATTTGCGAGGTACGTGTGTCTTCCATGTTTGACAGAAAACAAATTATGATCATGCCTTCGGTCTCTTTAACACGTTTTTAATTTCGCTTATATGACTGAAAATGGATTCCTACTAATATTATATACGAGATAGTTTGTATAGATGTATGTCCGTTATTCTTTTACGCAAAAGAGCTTATCGAATCGGATTATAGTCTGGATTAGCACATAGGCTACTTTTACTCGGCTACCAGTCGAGCTAGAATTATCTAGTATAAAGAATCTGTGACGCGAGTGAAGCCGCGGGATCCAACTAGTGTTATCAACATTTTAAAACGTTATAAAATTGTATTCGATGAAAAGTTAAGATGGAAAATATTCAGCGTTTTCTAGGAAAATAGCGCAGAAATAGGACAAAAGATTCTTAAGGCTTTTCATAATTTAATAGAAGTATTTTATATTGCGATGCAAGTTATTAAAATGTAAATAAGTAGTAAGAGTAGTGACTGACAAGGAAATAATGAGAATTTATGTTATGAGAAAACTAACTACTACTAACTCCTAACGTCAAAATTACCTACCTACAAACACGTATAGGATTAAACTGTAGAATTACTCTTGTAGATTGTGTACAAAAAATAGTATGTACTTATATTTTTATCCTTTATCGTAAACTTGGTGTATTGAAACCATAAAATATTTTTATAAAATTAACTATCTCTACGCACGAAACAATAAACTTAAACCTTCCTCGTAGCTCATGAACCTGAGCCTATCTATCCATTGGTAAAAACAAAATGAAAATCGGTACCTACAGTAGTTTTCAGTTTATCATGAACAAATAGACAGATGCGTCCATGAACTTTGTTTTAGAATATGTAATGTAATTATGCCTAACATATGTTTTTTACATATTTGCTTGCTTAAATTAATATGCCTTGAATTATTTTGTTTTTACTTATGTAGCATGTATACACAGTACATTTACATATAAAACTCCTTAATTTTTCCATCTACCCGCAAAAGAACATTTTCATATATTTGAATGTAACATAACCAGAACAGAACTAAATTATATATAAAGGAATGAAAGCGGCTCGTTAAGTTAACAAGGCTTGATTCTCGGTACCGACAGCAGAAAAGTTTCGTGATTCTTCCAATAAATGTTTTCCTGAAGGGTCCGCAACTTACGGAATATTAATGTATCTCTTGTTCGTAGAAAGTTAAAGATAATTTCTAAGTTATATCAAAAGGAAAAACTTTTGTAGATTTTCTTTTAAAAAAAGTGAAAGATTTAAATTAGGCTGTTCTTTTAAGACGTGGCTTAAATTTGATTAGTTAGCAGAAATAAAACACGAAAAATTAAGCATGATATTTATTATATTTCAAAATGAAATACATTAACAAATTAAATTAAACACGTCGTGTCTAATTTTGATAACTCTGTATAATATATTCAAATATGGTCTGCAAGTTTGAGCGCTGTAACAGGAACGCTGTAAAAGAAAATTCAATTGTTTTATTGATAAAAAAGAGCGTGTGTGCCAAGCACACGTGTCAGAAGAGAAATTTCTTTAGCAAGATTCAAAGATACCAATCATCGCCTTACACCATGACGCGACCTGAAAATTTTACTCTCAACTCGCGTAAAGAAGTTTCACTTCAAAAATATAGGTACAACAAATTACGCTACCAAATGTGTAGAACAAAAAACAAATAATTTTTTAAAAACTCAAATGTCTATATTTTTAGCAGGTTCTAATTCTATTCATTAAAAGCAATAAACTATTGAAAGTATTATAAATCGATGTAACGTAGCAAAAAATCCTATTTGCTTTAGTTCACTTGGTTGGAAGAGCAGAACAAGTTAATCCTTGTAAAACTTTTATTGTAGATAAATGGTTTATTACTGTTTGTATGTGTCATTTTATCGTAAAGTTTAGGGTAACAGAATTTTAGATTTGATGTTAGGTTAGATAAATTTCTCTTTGTAGGTTGAAGATAGAGATTTTAGTAATGACACCATTTATTATTATTTATTTTTTGCTGGTATTTCTTCAATTAAAGTTAATACATATCTTCAATATAAAATCGTATTAAGAGAACTGTTTTGAACAGAAATATTTATATTATTGTGTAACTAAATTAGAAAGATATAATATAGAGTCAATTAAAAATAGCTTCTTACATTGCTAAGTGCAGTTTTCACTAAAAAAAAATTTTGCTTATTCAAAAAAAAAAAAAAAAAACTATATCACCTTTTTATGTATAACCACTTCAAACGTACAAAATACGCTCAGCTCTACAAAACAGACAAATTCCCTTTAAAAGGTTAAAACGTAATCTTCTTCAAATAATTAAATTCCGAAATGTGTCAAATATGGCAGCGTTATATTTTAACAGGATTCAATCCCTAATATGCCTACGGTACTTTCTAAAAAGGTTGAGTGCGAAATTTTCCTCAGGCGCTACGTTTGGTACAAGACTTGAATTTATATTTTTATATGAAATTATTAAAACTAGCACGCCTTTACTAGATGTAAATTCGTTTTAGCGTTTATAAATAACTACTTCGAATGTTAGTTTTTTCACAAATTGACCTAAAAATTTGCCCTATATTTTTTTGATACAAAATAATAATTCTGATTTCTGGGTATTGATAATTAATAGGATAGGTACAATACTTATTTAAAAGGATTCAGTGAACTAACCGATTGGATGGAGGTATATTAGATGGGTTTTATATGTACTTTGTCTTCAAATATTTGTAGCAAAATTTCGATTCGATTTGTGGCACTGCTGAGTTATATTATAAACTAGCTGTGCCACCCACATTGCTCTTCTCCTGCTGGTCTTAGCGTGATGATATTTTAGATCTATAACCTTCCTCAACGAATGGGCTATCTAACACCGAAAGAATTTTTCAAATCTGACCAGTAGTTCCTGAGATTAGTGCGTTCAAACAAACAAACTCTTCAGCTTTATAATATTAGATTAGATTTTGTCGAATACATTTGATAATATAACAAATCGCTTTTCCGTATAAATTGGAGCCTTGAAGTTTGTCGTTGTGATTCGCGACAGGCCGTCACTTGGTGAAAATTAGATGTGCGGATAATTATGATTTAGGGCGTGTAATATTTGGCAGGTGTAATTTAATAAGGGGAGTGAGAAAACACGGTGATGGATTAAGAAAATATATTCTTGAAAGGGTTGATTATTTCAAGTAATTATTTAATTTTAAGACAATGTTGAGCGTGAATATAAGGTAGAATTGATTGGCGAAATAGTCGCCAAGCGTTTACCGACGCGCGACGGTGCGAAAAAAAGTATTGAGCAATTATAATATACTATATAGTATAATTATCTTCTTATATATAAAAATGAATCGCAAAATGTGTTGGTAAGCGCATAACTCGAGAACGGCTGAACCGATTTCGATAATTCTTTTTTTATTACTTATATTCCTTGAAGTACGAGGATGGTTCTTATGTAGAGAAAACGTAAACATGTACCACGGGCGAAGCCGGGGCGGACCGCTAGTTAATTATATTAAACTATATCGCATAAAATAAATAAATAAATAAATTTAAGTGTAGCGCTAATATCGCTAAATCCCTTTATAAGATTATCGCAAACAAACTGACGCAAAACGTTCGCTTGTCTGTTGGTCTCAACAAAATTAACAAAAGCTAGTTAACAATTCCACACAGTTCCGAAAATGACAATACGAAAATATAAAATGGAATATATTATAACAAGTTATTATTCAGATGTAGATTAAAAATGTTACAATCCCTCTAGAAGAAACGTATTGTACACAATAGAAGCGAGATAATATTGCAGTAACTAATGATTGCAGGGAAAAATAATGGTTGGCCGAGTTTTAACGTGAAATTAACCTATAAGGCTTGTTGTATAGTGAGCTGAGTTTGTATGAATTATAAAGCACGTCTCTCAGTGACCGAATAATTGTGCTTTCATGTGAGCGTGTAAGCATTACCAACAAGAGGTCATATTATAACTTCGATCACTAGGAAAAGCAATTAATTTTCAATGTTAGATCTAAAATGCTGACAAGTTTTGTAGTAAAGTAAATTAATATACCTACAATTGGGTTTGACTAAAATGCACAATTATTATGTGCCGAGCACACGTGTCAAAAGTGAAACTTCTTTGGCAAGATTCAAAGAAACCAAAATCGTCGTCTTACTCCATGACGTGACGATATTGCCATGACGCGACCTTGAAATTTTACTCTCAACGCGCCTTAAGTTTTACTTCTAGAAGGGCTTTAGGGTGCGTTTCCACCAATAATGAGGATGTGTAATTGTGTAGCGCGAATGTGTTTGTAAATAACCAATAGTATCGCTTCAAACTAAATACAGCGATATTTATTTATTTATTTATTTATGATAAGGTACCTTACAGCTAGTGATACAATTTTTGAGATGAATAAATACTAAGCTACGCCAATTAAAAGGTACACCAATAGGTAGTAAAAATAATATACGTATGTGAACAAAGACTAGTATAAGAATTTTACAAATGATAAGAGAAAATATTTATATTAAAATATGATTGGCTCTTAAACTTCACGCCTCTGATATTTTCCAATGCTCAAGAAGACAATGTTTGTCGGGTCAGCTAGCTTACCTTTGATGGTTGTCAAACGTCTTCAATGTCTCCACAACGCTATTTTATGGCTACTTAATTAGTTGAAGTGCTCCAATAAGCCCTTTTCACACCCGATCATCACCTTCTCTTTGATGAAGCCACCGGCCGCCTATAAACCTATAACTTTATTATAGAACTAGCGGTCCGCCCCGGCTTCGCCCGTGGTACATGTTTACGTTTTCTCTACATAAGAACCATCCTCGTACTTCAAGGAATATAATAAAAAAAGAATTATCGAAATCGGTTCAGCCGTTCTCGAGTTATGCGCTTACCAACACATTTTGCGATTCATTTTTATATATAAGATTACTAGCAAACTGGGCGAACTCCGTTTCGCCACCAGAGATACCTTTTCTTCTTTTCTGCTATAAACCTCACGGAGCCCGAGACCTTTCCAACGAATGCAAAACCGTGGAAATCGGTTCGTGCGTTCTGGAGTTATAGCGTCAGGAAGGAAAACCCGACTTATTTTTATATAGTAGATATTCTTAAACTTATAACATTACTAGCTGTCCCACAGTCCCGAAAAACGTTGTTCTGCCTTACTCTTATCACTTAGGTCTTAGGGTATGAAAAAATAGATGTTGGCCGATTCTCAATATGCACACAAAGTTTCAGAAGAAGCCGTTTCGGAGGAGATTAACTTCAAACACCACGACACGAGAATTTTATATATAATTATATTATTTCTACTACAAAAAGAAAAAAGAATTAAACTTGAACTGAGATTGCTGTGTAGCAATCAGGCCGCCTATTGTGTAAAATTTTTGTACCTCATTAATTTGTACCACATTTCCTACTTTGTTTTGTACAATGAAGTGTTATAAATAAATAAATAAATAAAAACTGTGTAAGTATAATCTATTTAAAACGAATTCAAGGAGTTTGATCGTAGTAAACTTGTTCTAAGAAACTAAGTACGTGCCAAGCATAGCTGTCAGGGTTGAACGATAGCGGGGAAAAGCTATTGGTCCGGGAGCCAGCAGCAGATTTTATGACCAAGTTCCTCTCAAGCGGTAATTAGTAAAATGCATCAAAGTATAGTATTATGAAGCCTCGTGAACGTCAGCTGGAGCTCGGTTGGGGGGAAGAGCGGTTGTAGCCTCCCGTATCAGCTGACGGTTTTTCCACCAAGATACAGCCAGCTGACATATATATTTATCCACAGTTACATATAAGCTATCATCAGGTAAATTTTTGTTTGAGAGGAAATAACGGAAAATAAATTTTTCTTTAAATTTAACTTTCATGTTCGAGACACCAGCTGACGTATAATACCTCTACACCATGTTGTAACCAGCTGACTATTTTTTTTCGTTGAGATATTGGGTTAGCTACAATTTGACAAATTTTTAGCTGAGAGGAAATGAATGAATGAATGTATTTTTTTCCTATGTGCGTGGGAGGCTACAACCGCTCACCCCCCCAACCGAGCGCCAGCTGACGTTCACGAGGCTTTATATAATAATACTATACTCTCATGCGTCTGACGAATTATCTCTTGAGAGGAAATAGTTAACCAAATTTGCACCTGGCTCCCTAACCATATATTTAACATGGGTCAAGAGTTATCCGATTTTCTTGAAAAATGGGCTATTGCTGTAAATAATGCGTATGAGTATTTTTGAAGTGAAAACTTCTTTAGCGGCGTTGGGTATAAAATCTTAAACTCGCGTCAGGACACGTGGCCTGATCGTAAAAGCGTAAGACGGATGTTTTTTTTTTTTTTTAAGCCCTTATATTCCATGCGTAAGACGGATACCATTCCAAAATATCAAACATGCTGAACGTTAATAATCAAGTTTTCACTTCTGCCAGCACTCCCGGAGTGCAGCCCGTCTTTTTTTTATGTTCACTACTTTGTAATAAAGTAATTGTTTACATATAAATAGATATTCTTAAAAAAGTAACATTGTGTTATTTATATTCATTGAAAAAAAAATAGTACCTAATTCGGAAATATTTAAAAATATATTTGCAAATCTCAAGTAGGCAAATAACAACAATAGACCGCATTATAAAAACGTATTAAGTATGGTGTTGTAACAGTTACATAAGTTAGACCAAGTCAAAATCAGCTGAGGATCGCGTGCCGTCGCATTGCGACGGGATCGATACATATAACTTTATCACGCACGGTCGACTCAACTTTTGGAAAACGCGCAGATAGCTCGCACCTTATGTCGCTGTCAATGTCATTATTGCGCGCGAAATGTGACGTTTGTGGGTTAAGTTTTTTTTTACTTTTTTTTTATTCGATAAAGTAAATTGCTAGTGTGATCCGTAAAATTGTGTTGTTTTAAAAAACACCATTAAGTGCGTAGCTTAATCATTTTGTTCCTCCCCTAAATATTTTAATGATTCTGTTTATTTTACAGAACTGTTAATTAGTACTTATTTATAATTTAATTGATGGTGATCTGTAATAACATTTAATTATAATTTACCAATTTATCCCACTGCATTAAACGAAATCGACGTTAAATTTCAATACGAAATTAAGGATAATCAAAAAACATTTTTTCTACCTCGTAAAACGAGTAAAAACCGCAAAACGTAGAAAGGCAAAATTTCACCAGAATTCTCTGCACAAAACAGAATTTTGAATAATTAATGAAAGCCTTTCTAGCCGCAATTAAAATAACCTGAATATTCTCTTCATAAAAAATTCCAATGATTAATGTTGGGATGATTTACCCAGTAAATATTTTTAATATTCGTAATACTATTTTTCTGGAATAAAGTATTGTATGTAGAATTTACAATGCTTTTCTAATCATACCTACTTTATTTATCTAGACGTTTGAAATACAGGCATTCTGAATGTTGCTTATAGCGAGAAGAATCGTCAACAATTTCGTTGTATCATTTATATTAACTTTTTTTAGAATAAAGTAGATATTAGGTTAAGAGAAATTTATTTCAAAGAATTTTAATACTTATGTCCAACATTTTCCCTAAGCATGGGTTTATTAATTAATGATGGCATTTACCCAGGCTTACATAATTATACCAGAACACTGAATATTCTAGATTTCCTATATTATTTGACTTTGATTCATACCATTTACATAATATTATTTTAGCTCTTCTGATGAAACGATCCAACCTAGTTACGTCTAAAAACTATTATTTCAAAGAATTCTTAGAAATTATAATTAACTTTTAATTTACTTACTATGTAGCTTTGATTTTCCGTTTTAAACAGTAGATAGATATCTTTTTTTTAAGTGGGGAAATCTTCCAAAGATACCCACGGCCCCCGGGGAAGGAGCCGTGGGTTATGTCGGATTCTTACCGACAAAAACCCCACTGTTTCCCGTCGAGCCGCTTTAATGATGGGGCCGCGGGTATTGGTTGAAATTCTTACGCGACAGTAGATAGATACTTAATTGATCGACACTAATTACAATAAAGACTGTTAGTGTCAATTATAATACCCATTTAATTACTAATGTTAACATTCAAGCGTAGAGTGAACAGGTACATTCTAGAGAAGCGCGTACTATCTTAGACCACAGCATTAGTTGTTATGAGAGCTGCTGACTAATAAAAAGTAGATTCTAAAGTATTAACTCATAAATTGTTACAACAAAAACATTATCATTTTTGTTTCCAATTTGCATTTCTAAATAATAACGTTATCATATAAAAGCAATATACATTCATAAAGCGTATTCCAAACTTTCACAATTGAATCGTCCGTTGAAATAATATTGAAATGTGAATTACATTGTTTTGGTTTCATTCCAAATATTTCGTGAAATATTATTTAAATATGCAATGAGTTCTAGTTTATTTTGCTTATATAACAGGGTTGTTTGAACTTATACTGAACTAGCTTTCGCCCCTTCTCTGTTCGGAATATATGTTTTCGCATCCGCTTCAGAACATCTTGAGATTTCTTTCTACGAACAAACTGATACACTTACTATTTAATATAACATCAGTCTAAGTTACTAGATATGGTAGGTAAGTATATCGTAACTTATAACCTATCCCAATACCTGGCCAATACAGTTCAAAATTAATTAGGTCTCTGGAGTGAATCAAACTATGTAATAGCATTTGATAACAACAACTACGTCCCAATTCGAATCGTATTATCTGCCAGATCCGACTTCTCAATATATATTCATAATCCGCTTTAAAATATGACCCAGTTTATTTTTATAATAATGCTAATAAAACGCAATTCCCACAGAATAAAGGCGTCAGCAATTTTAGCATCGCCCTTGAGGACGCGATAGCTATTGGCTCCAGTCCAACAAACCCTTTTGTGGAGTGATTGGTCGTTTATTGATATTTCTAGCGCCTGGGAACAGTGCTTAGCAACGACGATGCTGTACAAATCAGATATCTGGTAGGAGATAAAGTTTACACGCACATTCTCATATTAATTTTTGTAGCTCAAGAAGTTATTTCTTAGAAAAATGATACAATGTAAATTATAATTTTTACAGGCACCCTGTTTACACTTTGTACATTATTTCTTTAATATAAACTTATTGTAGATTTAGTAATAATTATTTTCACAGTTTCACGTAGAATTCTAAGTACTAAGTATTATTTAATTATGTAAATTATTTAAAAGTTTAAGCGAATATTTACCAGCCCTTCATATTATTAGTTATTACAAACTTCTTCAATCAACGTTAAAACTAATCTAAACTTTGTTTCTTTCATTAGATGATTAGAAGATAGATTTAATAAAAAGTAAAATAGACAGCAAAACTAATCATCGCTACTATTTACTTTTGTGCTTTAAAAATAATATTTAAATCAATTTAAATCCTTCATGCAATGAACATTGCAATTACTTATGTATAATTGTAAAGGACCTCTAGACATGCTATTTATAATGTTTTAGGACTTTTATTTAATTGTAAAGATATGATGTACCTACCTAATAAAAATTTTGCTCTACATTTGTTGTTTTATTTCAATTTTAACACAAATACAAGCTAATCCATACCTAGATTCGTCCTGTGTAAATTTTTAATTGCATACATTCATCAGATTTCTTTCCTACACTTATCTGGTACGAAATAAGACCGCGCAGCGTTTCTTGGCTATAATAATTTAGCGCCTTATATAATGTTACGGCAATGTTGCAAGAAAGCGAGAATGCGGATGCATGGCGGCAGGCGCTTAGCAACATTGGCTAAGGCGCCTAAGTAGGTTAAGTTGGGTTAGAGAAATAAAACGAATACATTTTTCACAAATGGAGTGGAATAAAAAGTATTAAGAGCATTTCAACGTAGTTTATACTCTTTTAATTAAAGCAAATGCAGTTTTATAGTTTGCATTTTTCTTTAATATGTGCAGTAAAAGCACGTATGCCGTAGTACCCAGGTTTTAACAGTCAAGTAATATTTTTTCTTAGAGAACCGCTAAACTAGGGAATATAATAATAAAACTAATGCATAATAATATGTTTTATTAATTATTTATTAATAGTACAACTTATGCACATTACTTTATTTAAAGGAATATTATTTTAAGCAGATTACCGTAGTAAGAAATGTTTTATCACAAAACATTCATTTATTATTATGTTCATTAGCATTGTATTATTCATTACTAAAGCCTATTAATTAATAAATAATAAACCCTATATAATTATCTCTTCTAAAAATAAACTAATAAAAGATTCCGCATTTGCACCACTTTGCACGCTTAAGTTACATAGGGGACATTCTTAATTAACGTTTGCGCTGGCAATATTGCGTGTGTGAAAGGGCAGTTACCTTTTAAAGAAAATATTTTATTGATAAATATTGGTTTTAAAAATTTTAATGTGTTATTTGTCAGTCTATCTGTTTCATATGCATGAAAAAGCTTCTTGCTAGACCGATTTTGTTGCGATTGTAAATAGATATATTTAAAATAAGTTAATAAGTTGTATATTGTATGTTTGCTCAAACTGATTGCACCGGTTTGGGTGAAATTAAACTCTATCTTTAGTCAACAATGCTAACTTTAAATAATTAAACTAATCAACTTTCTTTTTTAATATTTGCACACCCAATCAATGGGTAGAATGTATTAGCCACATAATATTGTAATCAAAACTAAAGATAGTATTTTTTTAAACAAATATATATAGCCCATTAAACAAACACAAGCCTCTAAAAATAGGAATATTAACATAATTATATTTCATATTGATAACTTATAATTCATATTGATTTTACATAGAATGTGTTATTAGCTATAAAGAACGCAGTATGAAAGTTATCCAAACACAAATGTTTTGTATTTCTTATATTTCTTCAGCACATCTCGAACAGGGTCAAGAAATGTAAAACAATGGGCCGATCTCAATTGAAATTCACGACCTATCTCAGTAATCTTAGAAGCAATATTGAGAAAATTGCAAACTATATAAAAACGTCTCCAGAATAAAAAATATTGTACCGCAGTGTCTTGAAACTATGTTAGTAGGTTTTCTTAATATTCAGATCAAATTAAATTAACACGCATTTATTTATTAGCATGACAAATAAAATGTTTAATTTAAGTATTTCTCAAGTTTTCGCACTTGACTAAAACTAGAGCCTAATCTCATCCGAATCGGTGCAATCGTTTTGAGATAATTAATATTCAAACATACAAAAGTTTTAAGTCCGATGGATGTATAAATGTTTGTTTCTCAACCACGCTAAAAAAAATAAGGCGACGATTTACATATCTTTGAATCTTGCTAAAGAAGTTTCACTTCTGAACACGTGTGCTCGGCACACGCGCTCTTTTTTGTATTATCAAGATATGCCACAATTACAAAAAAACAAAAATAAATGTTTTTTCCCGTATTCGCGAACAAAACTGCGGGACACAGCTAGAGGAAAGTGTTCACTAATAATCGTTCTCATAGTATATAGGCTTCCTAGCCTGATTATTAACCAGGCACTATTACACATTTCAGAGCTCTTTCTATACTGGTTGCTATTAACAATTCGACATGAAGACACAGATTGCTAAGAAGAACCTATCATTGATAACAATGAAGATTGAAAAACTAACAACAATATTTATTTATGAAAATTTTCTTTCCCAGTTTATTCTTACAATGAGTAGGTAGATAATAAAAGAAAGTAAGATCTGTTAATTTTTGTGTGTATAAAATAATGTAAT
>CAJQZN010035355.1:0-20216 GCA_907164685.1 Colias eurytheme | reverse complement strand
ATAATGGAAAAAATTACGATTCTGCGTCGGACGATTTGTGGTGTGACATAGTTAACTATTGCTCTATATTAGATGATTTGCATTGTTAACGAGTCGGTTTTCTTATTTTCTAATTCATATGTAGGGATACATTTCGGAAAAGATGTTTTCGTAATCCAAAAAGCCTTGTACGAAAAAATATGGAGCACCGGGTTTTTAATGTAGAGTAATTATTTTGTGTTTTTTGGTAGAGTCGATGAAGTTTGACGTTTCTATTTTAAATATTTGTCGTAGATTAAGTATTTAAAACTGAAATTTATAGTAAATGAAATGTTAAAAATAGATAATATATTATTACGTTTTATTATTGAACCAAAAGTGAAAGTACAAGCTATATTATATTGTTTGTCAATAAACATTAATGCGGAAATGCGTCAAAACAATTGCGCCTATTTTGGGGACTTCCGGTTAACAGTTATAAGTTTTTGTTTAGAATACGTAACTATTTGCAATTATTAATTCATAACGATTACATCTTAGGCTGTATTTGAAATAAAAGTTTAAAAACAGTATAAATATACAGTTTTATAAAAAGATATAATTTTCGGTTTATATTTTCATCTTATTTTTGAGACCGTCGGTCATGTACACTAAATTGTTTAAAGGTATAAATGATTTGTCTAATGTAATTAGTTTAGATAAACTTTTTACGAAGTTGAAATGAAAATCATAAATTAAATTTCAATTTCTGAGTTTTTAAATATATACAACATAAAACATCATATCAATTAAAATAAAAACATTTTGATATAGATAAATAATTATTCGAGATTTTCCGCTACTGACCTACGGCAACAAATTATTATAACCACTTATAACTAAACGCATAAATTTCACGCCAATGCTATAAAATTAGGTTTAGTATTTTCTTCTCACATTATGTCCGCTACAAATTAATTTTATAATAAGGCATGAAGTATAACTGATTGTTTCGTGGATATTATTTCACGGAGGCTTTTAACATTATCTATATTAACCAGCTGTACCCCGCGATTTTACCCGCATTGCTCCGATCTATTGGTCTTAGCGTGATGATATATAGCCTATAGCCTTCCTCGATAAATGGACTATCTAACTGTGAAATAATTATTAAAATCAGATGCGTGGTTCCTGAGGTTAGGAGCGTTCAAGCGAACAAACTTTTAGGCTTTTTAAAAATATATTATAATAAATAATTAATCACGTACCTACAGTTATTTTAAAGCAAAATATTTATTATTCCGATATTATCTACAATTTTAACTCTTGTTTGGTTAAATCACAATTAAAATTGAAAAACGGAAGCTTATTTTTACCATTTATACGAAGGAATGCCGACTCTTTAAATTCTGTATTTTCCTAGTTTTAGAAAACATACTTTAAAACTATATATTTGAACTAGGACGCAAAATATAATATAATGTCAACGATTCTTAGTTATATTGGGGTTTATATTGCAAGATTAGTTGATAGCTTATCAATGCAGCTGATAACAGATAACATATCTAGATGATGTCATCTGTTTATGATAAAGGAGAAAGTTATTTTTGCACAACTCCCAAAAAATATGTTTATAAATTTATATTTAAGACTATGGGATCTAATTTAGAATAGGAACATTAATTTTGTGTCCAATATCAATTGAAAAATACAATTCGTATATCAATAACGGTTTATTATTTTTATTTTTGTCTAGCCAAGAATAATCCGCGAAAAGAGTTTCAAATAATATTAAATGACTTGCTATAATCTATTAAATATTTAAATGTCCCAAAATAAGTCGTTACTCATATTTTACAGGCTATTAGAAACACGCGAAGGACGTAAAATCGATTGAAAACTTTCGTGAAAACTATTATTTTTAAACCACTTTGAAAAAACACTATTTTTTCAAAGTGGTTTAAATAGAGAGAGGACTTCATTTGAATTTGTAGAGCAAAAAATACTTTGTTTTTCCTATATCAAAAAAGTGGAATTTAAATTGAAAATACACGAGTAACTTATATTAAATAACAAATTATATTTTGTCCATCGCGAAGTACTAAAATTTTAGGTTTCATCTATACTAATATTATAAAGCTGAAGAGTTTGTTTGTTTGTCTGTTTGAACGCGTTAATCTCAGGAACTACAGGTCCGATTTGAAAAATTATTACGGTGTTAGATAGCTCATTCATCAAAGAAGGCTATAGGCTATTTATCATCCCGCTAAGACCAACAGGAGCGGAGCCACGCGGGTGAAACCGCGGTGCGCAGATAGTAAAGAATAAAGCGTGGCGCATTCAGTACAAAAGTAGTAGGTAAGACTAATTTAAATATGTTTTATTACCGGTAATATAAAATTTACTTATTATCAAAACAGTGACAAGAAAGTATTTTTGCATACTGTACTACAATTAATCGATACAAATATTTTGCAAAAACGTTAACACGTTTAGTAAAGAAATAGATTATTAGTTCTCTTACCGCTTCACTGCGGATACGTGACAAAAAATGTATTACGGCTCATTGCTTACACACTCGTATGGAAACTAAGTGTTATATTCAAGTTAACATAGCATAATATTAAATTAAAGTTTTTTGATCGTTTAATTCTCAACAGAAACTGTAGAATATATACTTAGTGAAGAAGGAATGAAGGAATAACCATCTATCACTTTTTATAATACAATGGGACAGAATGGGATAGAAAAATGACACGACCGGGGACATATTATTAAACTGTAACAGATATTTTTATATTCTTAATACTGGTAGAGGGTATAAAAAATTAAAGATGATAATAAGAAGATGTAGAGTCAAATCAGAAACAACGCCAATTTATGACATAATATGACTTTAATATAATCATTTTTATTCGCTTTTTATTAGGCTGATAACAAAGTTGTCAAATGAAATAATTTAATAAGTTATAATACAAAATATGGAGTAGATTTGAATAGTTAGGAAAACTCCTAATGAAACTACAACCATTTTACAATAAGTATACAAATTCTAACAAACAAGTTAGAATTTGTAAGTACGGCATCTGTGTCATATTATTTCTATACTGCTTTTAATCCACTATTCCGCAACGCCGTACAAAAATCATGGAGACAAGGGGAAAAAATCTCTTAGATCTGTACTTTCGAATTCTCATCTGCACTCAGTTGGACAGCTTACAAGTGAAGTGACGGCATAGTGCTGAATCTTATTATTTTATGCTCTTAGATAGGTATAAAAATAAGTCGGGTTTTCCTTCCTGACGCTATAACTCCAGAACGCACGAACCGATTTACACGGTTTTGCATTCGTTGGAAAGTTCTCGGGCTCCGTGAGGTTTATAGCAAAGAAAAGGTGTCTCTGGTGGCGAAACGGAGTTCGCCCGGTTTGCTAGTCTATATATAAAAAACTCTTTATATTATTACAAGTAAATGACGTTAGTATTTCTAAGGGTAAATTCGCTATACCCTTGACGTAAATTAGAAGCCGCACAAGGTAGGTCGCCGGCGAGACGGCTAAGCACGTGTCTGCTGATTTAGGCTAAGCCTAGACATTATTCTAGAATGATGTATCAATTGAATATTGTTTTTGATAGTGGATTTTATATGTGATTGGATAACATTTTTAAAATTCAAACTCAAACATTTATTTATTCAATTAGACTTCTTATAGAAGGACTTTTGAAACGTCATTATATATTTTTAAATTTACCACCGATTCGGAAAGCAGTATCTACGGAGAAGAACCGGCAAGAAACTCCATAGTTGCTCTTTTAAATCATGCCAGTTTTACAATTTTACAAAATACATATGTAACATCATATATATTATAATAACATGCCAAAGAATTAAAAGGGAATTTTCTTTTTCCTACATCAATGATACAATTGAGCAATCATAACAATAATTAAATTATTTTGATGATATTTTTTCTAGTTTTGATTATATATTACCAATTTTAAATACAATTTAACACAAGACACAGAAAAGATTTACTACGTTATAAATAAATTGTTTATGCTCCAATAAATTTCCATCAAATCTTACCCCTATTTTAAGGCTTTTATTATAAGTTCTATCAAAATTTGTTCATCCAACAACGTTTTTCAAGACTTGACGGAAGAAATAAATCTTACAAGATTTATGTGACATGTTCATTTTAAGATCATTAAATACAATGTATTCTCTTGTCTCACTTTATTTTCAAAGATTGTGGTTCCGCGACTAAGTTTGCAATTTAAAATAAACGTTATTAAAATGCATTGTATTTCCAATTAGAAATATCTTTCTGCAAGAAAGTAAGAAATAAAGAAACCATTTATTGAATTTGATATTTTTGGTTTTATGGCATTCAAATGCTTTACAAATATAAATTTATAAAGAATAGAAAAAACCCATTTATTCCAACACACAAAAAAAGCATTGTAATAAGCAGATATTTTACAATTTTACAGGCAAGTGATCAAACTTCTTTGTAACCTAATCATAACCTAATTTAAATCCCGGGCTTCCTGATGCAAAAAAAATACACACCTTTTATTGTTACCATATAAACAACTAGCTTTCCGCCCGCGGCTTCGCCCGCGTTTTCAAAGAAAAACCCGCATAGTTCCCGTTCTCGTGGGATTTCCGGGATAGAACCTATCCTATGTGTTAATCCAAGTTACCCTCTATATGTGAGCTTAATTTCATTATAATGTTCAGTAGTTTTTTCGTGAAACAGTCACAAACATACACATACACATCCATCCTCAATAACTTTCGCATTTATAATATTAAGTAGGATACGATAAACTAAACACCATAAAAATCATCAGACCTACCACAGACTATAGTTTAATAGTATAGATTCTACAGATAAAATCAAAGAAAATGATGTCCTATTTTGCATTGAGTCCGCCGGCCGTAACAGAAAGTATCGCAATTAACATCGTCGCGTCGCTATCTGCCATCTACCGTGTTTCCGTTATACTATGTTTCACGAAAAAATATTATTATTACAAATAATTTTAAATATAAAAATTGATTAAAATTTGTAGTGTTTGAATTAATCTGCTCAATATGTTGCCAGCGATTTATTTTACGAGGTGACTCTAAATTCTATTTTACAGAATTTTGTGTTTTTATATTCGTTTTTCCATACTTATAATATAATTTCCAAATTACCTGGTACACCTTAGTTTTTATACATGTTACATTATGACTCTTGAACATCGATGTAATGTTAGTTCTTACCCAATTTAAACAAATGAAGTCTAATTTCAATTTGTGGGATTTTATGGCAAACTACGTTTAACAAATATAAAACTAACAACTATTTGGAGGCAGACACAAGTACAAAAAAACATTATTCGCTACAAATCAATTTTAAATACAAATAAATTCAACAGCCCTTTTTCATGAATATATTATGCAGTTTCATAAATACTGGAGACAAAGGGTTGACGAAAGGGTTTGATAAAGGTCGAGGCCAAGGGCGACGTTAGACGGATCATAATGGAAACAGACATAACGGTTGAAAGTATTGGCTTATTTATTGTTCGCGTTTTATGTTGAGATCTATTAATATATTGTTTAGAGATATTTGGAGAAATTACAGGAATAATTTTAAACGTAGGTATAAGTAAGTATGTAAAAAATAACATATTTGATATTACAGGAATTCTTGAATATAGGTAGTGTGTGTAAAAATTGACACATTTTTAACACTAATACGATCGATTAAATTGTTATCAAATTGGTAAACTATGAAGTATTTGGAATATTTCTTCTTTTATTAAGTGAATAATTACGAAGACCAGAATAAATCTTAATTCGAAAAGATACTTTTTTACTACACAAAAACATAATTTCTAGAAGTAAAAAAAAAAATATATTATATAACATAACTTTGATTAGTTCATTTAACAAACAAAATTCGTAATTTGCATAGTTGCGTTAGTCACGGGCCAGGAAGTGAGTTGCTCATATCCTTACGAGGGGGCTTCGTTCGCTTTGACCCGTTATGTTCGTCAACGTATTTGCTATTGACTGTCGAAAATCAATATACAGTTTGTGGAAGTAATTGATCTGTGGAAGAATATTGTATCGTTATTAATGGCTTCCATATTTTTTTTTCTATATTTTTGTGAGACTGGTGAAGCATATTGATGAAAGAATAATTTTGATGAGAGTCTAAAAATGTCCATTATTTAATATAAAAATAACAATATTGGAAAACGACCTTAAAATAAATCGGTAACAAAACAACAATTATTCAAATATTATTTGTTCTTTGGTATATTGTCTTACTTTCAAATTAAAAGAACCGACATGAGATTGTTTTAATTTATTTATTCAAATTAAAATAATATATCACGCTAACCACTTTCATAAGTTACCATTATTATAATTTATCTCTTGAGATACCGATAAGGAGCATTCCTTTTTCCGCATAATTTTACAAAGCTTACCTACGCCATTTTGTAAGCCCCTAATGTACGACGCCATTGTAATAATTCAGGGCATTAAGGTGAATTAAACTCCTAAGTTATCTTCATTATCGCACCTGCTCCTGTAAGAGAAGACATATTACTACATAATATACGCTATGGGACTAATAACACAAAGATGGTCTCCTGAAAACAAGTAACGTTTAGGAATAAGAAGTTAGAACATCGTGTTTTATATCTTGATATTTTTATTACGGTTTTGAAAACTTCTTGCATAAAATTTGTTTACATTATTTTCAAATAGATATGATTGAGTATTTTGTAATGTTATTTTTGTTCTATAAAGAATCTAAAATTAATCATCAGTACCCGTACCTTATACAGCTGTAGAATACATTTCAATTTATTGAAAATTGTTAAAAAGAAATAGCTGAATTTTCATAAAAGATATCTTTCTGAGACCGGATTCTGCAGAATTATAGATGATGTGATCTTTCTTATCGCAGAATACAATCTGAAGACGTTTACTAAATGCAAATTAACATTTTACGAGAACCCTTGAACCTATGTCTCTAAAAATAACGTAATATGTGTTTATATAGTGGAATTTTATAGTTGTTTTCCATGAGATTTTATTGTTATGTTACAAAACCACCTACTCATTTATAAGGCTACAAATAAGGTCTCTAAAATCTTCCATTTATAACGAAGTATCTTTTTCAAGAAGTATCTTTTTCTGTCTTTTGGGATCGAACAATTTTTGAAATTGAAATTAATAAAAACTTTTTGCACACTAAATATAAAAGTAAACATCTCAACTGCAACATGCAGAAATGTTTCCTAAATCAGCTTATTGCTTTTTTGAATTATTACTATTAAAATCAGATTGCGATTTGAATTATTACGATTAAAATATTAGCAGCACAAAGCCAAAGCAAATCAAAGCAAATTGATGCACCAACACAGCAAACACTGACGTCTTTCCAAAGAAATTCGCGCCATTTTTATGTTGGCGCTACATTATGTAATGTATTTTTGCATCATGAGATCATCGTTTGAACAGCCGAGGTCACGTCTCACTGACAAAACATTGGTCTGTTTGGTTAAAGCAGACGCTTTGTAAATGAGAAAAGGTTACTGAAGGTATCCCTAACCTTTTTAATCTCTTACTCTTCCTAGTATTCCTTCCTTTATTCCCATTGTCTATCTTTTCTTAATCCTTTAGAAGAAGATAACGCAATAACTCTTCAAATGTTCATAGGTGGTGGTGACCGTTTATCATCAGGAGAACTACCAGCTCGGATGACCAGACTGACATCAAATAAAAAATAGATTGGATTATAGTGTTAATTAACATTTAGATACTGTTATTTTTCATACATAAAGACAATTTATTTATTTATATAGGCATAAAATAACATGTTTGAGTATATCTGAGAAAAATAAACTTTACTTAAACTAAATTGTATTCTGTGAAATAGCGAGACTGTTTATTTACTATGCAGACTTGACTCACTTGAGCATATGTCATCTTTGCTTATAGATGACATATAAAAACCTGACCAAATTTCGGTCAAGGTCGATCGCGAACTGCAAGAGACAGTATAGTGTACATTTAATACTACAAAATAATACTGATTAGATCACCTATCTCATATTAAAAATTGGCAACTAAGCCTCAGGACGATGATAGTTTTTAAAGATCCATATTATTCAAAAACTATTTAGATCACATAATATCTCATTTCTAATTGTCAACAAAGACACAGGATAAGTCTAGTTTTAAATAAATTTAACAATCCAGATGAAATTACTTTTATCTACTAAAATAATATAGAAGACGCGGCGATGTTTCACTTTGCTTCTAGAAAATATGACACATGTTTTAAATATCGTCCGATTTTAGATGTTGAATAAACTGTTTTGCAGAAACATGCATCATACACTAATCTTTAAACAATCTTGAATTTGTTTCTATAATTGAATCAGCTGATTTCAACGCAAAATCATGTATCATATGTATATTATCATAGTTTTTTTGTTTCTTTGGCATTTCTTTTAATCAGGAGACACTGTTTAACATAATAATTTACCAAAATATATTGTGATAACAAGAACCCCATGAAAACAAAAACAAAATCATGCTTCACCCGAAAACAACCCACAAAAATAAGGCAAAAGTTCACAAACATTAACATAATAAAGATGATTCATATACCATGACCCAGTAAGGCTAGACTGTAAAACATTAGGTTTCGACAAATTTCCCACACAAACAATAGCCCTATTGTCTACACTTGTTATCTTAAATGCTGTTCTAGACATTACAACTTAAGAAAACAATATATAAAGTGTTGATTGTAGGCTTATATAACAACTTTGAAATGTTTTAAATGATGCTGATGAGGTAATAGAAAATAATAGTTTAGGTAATGAAAATAAAATCTGTTTTTTACCAAAGTCTCTTGCTAAACTAATAAGTAATAGATAATGTTATACACCAGTAGAAAAAGTTAAATAATAAGTAAGCGATTGTTGATTGCACAATATATTAAATCAAACGTCAATTTAATTGAAGCTACACTAAACTATATTATTGATACTAAATTCAATTTAGTCGTTACAGTTTCCGTTTCCTCAATTACCGTCTATCAATACTGAGTTAAACGCTAAAGAATTTCTAGAATCAAAATGTTTATTCCACTGTTCAAGTCTGCGCTGTGGTAATGATGCTGCAAATGACACTACAGCATGCTCATTATGATCATTAGTAGCTACTTACCGTGTTGCATTATTGTCAAATGTCCCTTAGGTACAAATAGGACTAATGTCACAGCACGTTTGAAGTGTTTAAGTGTAATTGAAATCATTTTGTTGAGAAGTTTCTGTGATATCTTTATCATTTCAAATAGGTCACTCAAAAATTGGAAGTGCAAAATTGAGGGCATATGAAGCACGATGGTAAATTGCTTATGAAAAACTGTATATTTTAAAAGGGAGAAAGTCTTTTTATATATACTGAAACACTTAATTAGAAACTAGAAAGCGACATTATTTCAGAGTCACATAGACAAAAATTGAGAAGAAATCCTAAAGCTGGCGCTTTACTACTTATAGGGAAATAAAAGTCTAAAATTTTCTGTCGCTTGCTTGGGAATTGCAAAGTCGTCTTGACAGCTTTACCTCTAAGTGAGAGTGACGTAACACAAATTGGTGCTTCTAACGCGTCACCGCTCCCGAATTTAGACCTTTTTGGGTCAAGAACATTTCAATGTCGATTTGTCACTTACCTTAAACAATGTCATTCTAATCGGCCTGTTACTTCTTCAGTGATTCAGGATTTTGGCTCTTTAGATTATACGGTTTGAAAGTGTAACATATTAAAATGAGATGGAATAATTGGATCAAAGTATATACTTTTCTTATCAATTTTTTATGGCTATATAAAGAATTGATAAGAAAAGAAGCAATGTTTCAAAATTACAAAATTTCTTTACTCAATAAAGTGTGAATGAAACTCCAAATAATGAGCCACTTGAATATTAAAATCATTTAAAAATGGCCTGTTGTTCCTAAAATAAATTAGAAAATTTACTTTGTCAAGTCCAGTGGTCTTTAAATTTCTCTCCAAAAATACGCTTATATTCAAAATGTTTGTGAAAAATTGAGCTGACTGAGCATATCAGAGTAAATTTACTTTATTCCGATGTTACCTTAATTTTTCTAGACTTTGTAATACTAAAAGGAGAAAATTTTCTCAACCACTTATTCTTCAGGGCCAGTCTAACCTAATTAGGTGAAGCCGCTCATTATGAAATAAGATCCCACTTTCATTACGCTTTGCTTAACCTGAAAGTCAAAGCAGACGTGATAAGTATAAATTACAGAGATTTTTATACAAAAGTAAATCTTTATTCACTTTGTAACGAAAAATGTTTATAAGCAGAGGTTGTTCGTCAAAGAGATATATATTCATTCGTAAAAACGTCTAAATTCAAGCGCAAAAAGAGTCAATGAACGCAACCGTTTGATAAACCTCATCTTTGATTGCTTTTTATGTTGTTATCGAACGTTTTGAAATAAATAGAGGTATTTAAACGCGAATTATTTCTGAATCTGGAGCGTGTTCGTGACCACTTTTATATGTATTGTCAAATTTGAAGGTCAGATTGAATATTGAATACTGCGTAAGCAGTTTCAAAATATTATCGAAAAAAAACAGCCTGTCCAGTTTGCGTAAATTTTCCATCTGAATGAGTGTGGGCAGTGTTAACTAGCATGGAAACGGAATATCATATCAGGACCTGAGTTCATGTTTATTTATTTCTATATACATTAGATTCCGTTTTGCTTTTAATCATTAACTATTTAGCGCTAAATTGTATCATTCAATATTGATAGCGAGATATTTTGAGCTATCTAACTATTCTTTCCTATAATACATTTTTCCATTACTTGATGAAACAATTTGATGAGTCCAAACGTACCAATTACCGCACTTAAAATAGATTCTTCTAATGATCTAACCAGATTATCACCTAAATGCTCCATCGCGATTTCCATCTGATTGAACCCGTCTTACGATGTAATGAAATTATTCGAGTCTGCTTCGAGACCTTGGAGGAACGCATTCACCATGATTCATCATACAAATGACGCAAGTAATAAGCGAAAGCGAAATGAGTTTTAACACCATCGACTTAACGTTATTTTTGAACACCATCGTCTAAACATTATTTTTGGGACAAAAATTTTAAAAGTGCCGTGGCAAAAGGAATATATGGTTATGGTTATAACTTTGATGCTCATAAAACTTGCTTTTTAATTTTGTGTATTCTCAGTAAACAACTTTAAAATTAATATGCACAAATATTTCTAGTAAAAGCAATTTTTCGTAAAGGGACGAATATGAAATAGGGCATAGGTCAATTTTTTTCTATTACTTCATCAGTACCCCGGTAATTTAAGCATCTCATTATCACTGATAAATATAATAGTTTCCCGCTCAGCCTGTGCCTTGCACCGTCAAGTGATGACGCCAATGTAGATTTTCGCACTGTTTACGATTAGAGACGGTGTGGTAGACGTTATTGAAGTTTTATTGTCGGCACAGATCGGAGATTCGATGCTATCTGCTTGGATGGATAACAGACCAGGCTGTCAAGTGAATTTGGTACTTAATAGTGTGTTTTATATACAAATTGTTAGTTATATGGCTAGAGAGATAACTAATAAAATCAAAAGGTATACAAGTTGTTTAGATAGATGGCGAATAAAATTCTTGGCAGTAACGTAAAAGTTTACGTAGACTTGTTAAACGCTGTTATATAGCATATATCATGATAGCTCTCTGATCAACTTATAATTACTAATATGATCCTATATTACACTAGCTTCCGCCCACGACTTTGTACGTGCATCCCTGTTTTTCCCCGTTCCCGCAAGAATTTCGGGAAATCCTTGCGGGATGCGGGAATCTTAGCGGATGCCTACGTCCTAACATCTGCATGCCAAATTACAGCCCGATACGTCCAGTGGTTTGGGCTGTGCGTTGATAGATCACTATATCAGTCAACTTTGAGTTTTATATATATAGATTAATACCTCCATAAGATAATTACATCTGAAGCAGATTTATGTCTATCATATCTTCGTACATATCCCATACTATTTATGTTCCTTTTGAAGTACTAAATTTTAAGGCCATTTCTCATAATTGATTAGGATCGGACGTGTGTCCTGCAGTAATGGTACCTATAATGTCCGTTTTATGACCCGTAAATGGGCCATCTAAGCGTTTATAGGCCCCTTGATGGACAGTACTAACATTAATCTAAAGGTAATGCGATGACTCGGCACTTTTAAGATGAAATCATTAGTGTCGAGCTGTCTAGCTTTGGATTAGGGTTTTAGTTCTCCTTTGGTAATTTTCTCATAGGGGTAGAATAATTATGTGGAAATTTACCAGTTGAGTGATTTTAGCCCCTGTTCCCTTTGTTCTTAAGGGTACATGGGCTTATAATATATGTATACGCATGTAGTGGGTCGCTGTCTCTACTTATAGCAGTGTTAAATACGTCATAGTTTGCGACACTTACAATGGAACGTAGGAGAGAGTTAGTAGAAGGTCAAATTTTTATCACCAAGCAAAGTTACTGAAGATACTTTTTGTACTAAGTTGTATCGAATATGTTCTCATATTTTGTTGTTGGAGCTGTAAAGTAGGTACCTACTTAAAAATAAAATTTGAACTAAAAAAATAATGCTTCTTGAATAATCTAGTGTTTAATTACGAATAAGAGAAATAGAAGTCATAATTTTCCTCATTTATCAATGCCACATAGTAGGCATTACACCACCATTACACACTACCGTTAAAAGAAACTATTAGGTATTTAAGATGTGAATAACATACATGATACAATATCACTTTCTCGCTTTTCTTCCGAACACACCATCTTCGGTAGTTCAATTCCCATTGTATTTAATACGAAGCCAATCATCGCTAACTTCCAAACTCAATAGATGCTAATTGCTCAATCAGAAGCAATTGTTTGTTTTTTACAGGAGTGACTCAGATAATTGTAAATAATACTGGCGCTTGGACTAAATATAGACTGAATAAATTAGCTGCTGTAATCGTAAAGGATCTGGAACCTTCTGACTGGAATATTATTAGATGTAGGCTGTAGGGTTTAATGTTTTCAAGTGCATATTAATTATTTCTTTGGTACGCTCTGTTATGTAAACTGCTTGGTGAATTTTAGCTTAAGAGTTTTGGATGTTTTTTATCGAAATCTACTATATATAAATAAGTCAGGTTTTCCCTCCTGACGCTATAACTCCAGAACGCACGAACCGAAATCCACGGTTTTGCATTCGTTGGAAAGGTCTCGGGCTCCGTGAGGTTTATAGCAAAGAAAAGGTGTCTCTGGTGGAGAAACGGAGTTCGCCCGGTTTGCTAGTTATAAACATGAAATTCGAATTTTTACTGCTTTTTTAAGTAGTTCAGATTCGATAAATAGGCTATGTGTGAATATGATATGATGAGGCCTATAGAGAAGGATACTGAAATAAATAATTGGTATGATAACTATAATTATATTTCTTATTTATTAATTATCTTTTGCATTCTAAATTCGCTTTATAATGTCTTAAAAATCACAAGTGCATTAAAACAGTTCTTCTATCTAATAACGGTTAAATTATCACAACAAAACTCGAAATTTCCGCTTGACGCACACGCGCAAGCAAACATTATCCAAAAATGTTGGAACGGAACAAAATGTTTCATATGTAGAGATTTTATCAAAATCCTTCAGACTTGACTATAACCCGCTATAACATGACATCATAATGTTAATTAAAAATCTTCACATGCCGTGTGCACTCGGCCAAGGTCAATGCGGATTTCTTATATAATTTAACATGTGTGAATTTAATTTATTTTATGAGGTAAAATATTTGTTTATTTTTTAATAGAAAAGGCAATTTACTTAGAAAACAGTATTTATTTGAAAACAATACAGACATAAAAGAAAAATGAATGTCACATGAATAAGTAGTTACCACATAAAATAAAGACTAAAAAATTATTAAAAAAGTTATCGAATTAATGCATCAAACACATCCATCTCATTATAGCATGTAAATGCATGATTAATTAACAAACTGAAAATCAACACAGCTGTTCTAATAATCAAATTACAATAATAACGTTGCACTAAGGATTTGCATCAAAAATGTAACAGGAAAGTCCACGTTTAGTCAACACTGAGTCACCATTTACACAACCAATATTACTAGACCCTCCCTGCCCTCCGGAACACGCACTAAGTACACATAGTGACTCCATTTTAACGGCTGTAGACAGGTCTTGGTAACCTGGTTGGGTCACACGCACGTCTCGCGAGAGGCCTTCGATACAATTTTTATTATGAACTAAACGTTCTTATTGTGACCTAGATTGTGACTAAATTTTGACAGGTTAGACTTTTACGGCATTGATGAAAATACTAAAAAATAAATTTAATTTTTAGTTCACCATAATTACTACCGACTTATTTTATAAACAACATAATTAAAATGTTAAACAATTTTTTACACGTATACAAAGATCAAACATAACAATTTTATTATTTAGGTAATTGTAAGAGTCTGCGCCTGCTTTAAATAAAATATTTAATTTGGTTAAGCGTAGAAATAATAAAGAACTGATTATGTTTTACTTTTTTTAAATACTTATACTTATTAAAATTCACGATTTATATCTATTTTAATGTTTTATTCCATAATCTATGGTGTTAATATTTTTATCGTACTTAAAGAAGTTTTATTTGAGAAGGTTAAATTCATTTTTAATTCTCTCAGTATAGCATAACCCAGAAAACTCAACGTAATTGTATCGTTGTAATAAATTGAAAAATTCTCTTCCTTAACAGCTGCAAGCTCTTAGACTATAAAATAAAATGGCGGACCGTAAAACAGCAAAGTTTATACAACCAACCGTATTTACCGTTGCTTTTATTATGTTTTCTTGAAATCGTTATTACTCTTAGATAAGTGCACTTATTTTTAAACTTACATCACCCCGTGGCTTTGCATATAATATTCTTTGATAAAAACTCGCTAAATCACGTCATTTTTGAAATATTATTTTTTAATAAATGAAGTTCTTTAAAAGTTTCCATATGCTATACCTACCTAAATGTAAAAAAAAATAAGTTTCAAAAAAACAACTCCAACTTTACTAATTAAGGAGCGAAAAAGAAAGTTCTGGAACAAACAAATACATTGGAATCGTAAGGAACGTTGGAATTTCATTTATTTGTTCACCAAAGTTCGTATTAGTATAAATCCAGCGAAGTTTTCTTTCAACCGTGATGAAATTTGCAAGTTTGTTTTCTGTTGATAAATTATTAATCCGAAAATCTCTTAACTATGTGTTTATATATCTATTAGGTACTTTTATTACTAATATATAACGCTAAAGAGTACCTAGGTATGTTCGATTGCTGGAACGCGCTAATCTAAGAACTTCATGGTCTAATTTGAAAAATTATTTCAGATTATAATAGTCCATTTGTAGAGGAAAGCTGTAGGCTATACTATCATCACGCTGACCAGTAGCGGAGCAATGCGAGTAAAACCGATAAACAATTAGTCTTCAATGTAAGCATTAAAATACATTTTAATTAAAATACATAAAATAAACCCGTCAATAATTACAAGATTTTCGTAAAAGTTGGTTAATAGCACTCGGCTTAAACATTGAATTTCAGGCGGCAGAACAATGGCGTACTGTAGGCAATTTTGCTGAAATTTTTAATTTGCGAGAGAGGAATTTAAAAGTGGAAAAAGAAACGAAACAAATACTAAAGCTTCTTTTCATAGTTCGCCTATATTTTTATGTAAACGAGATGAAAATGTGATCTTGTGAACAAATAAAATACTATATACTTACCTACTAAATACTTACAATAGTATGTAATAAAAATATAATTTATGGAACAAAAACATTGCACATACCGCACAATTAAACGTATCAAAAGTTTCATCCTAATTAGTTAAACCGTTTATTATTCATTATTCATTCAAAAAATGTAACGAGCTCACAAACGACGTTTAAAATAACATTTCTGAATAATGTGTAATGTTGAATGATCATTAATAATACCTATTTCATAGATGTACATAGATATTATTTAGTGAAAATTTATTTTTTATGAATGAAAAATAAAATTAAACAAATTGTTATGTCTTGTATTATAAGACTAAGTCGTAAAAATCCCAATACCGAAAACGAAAGAAAAGCCAAAAAATATTTCTACTCTCTTCAAATTCTCTATTTAAATATTTTATTAAATCATTATAATAGCAAAGTAAATAATATAACCTAATAAATCACAAACATTATAATATAACAAATATTCTCAAAAGTAATAAATCACAAACATTATACAGGGTGTAATCGTTAAGTGTGCACAAGCGATTATTCCGTAACTATTGCAGATATCAAAAAACTTTAAACTGATATCGAAAGTACTTAACCTAATGAGTAAAATTCCCATAATAAATTTTTAAAAATAAATCGAGAAATAACCAAAAATGTTACATTAAACGCTCCCATACAATTTATTTCCCATACATTTTGTATTCATAGTAGATTTTCGAAGTGACGTCCTTATTGTGCAATACAATGAGGAGGTCTATTTACAGTTTCTAAATGAACTTCCCTCCAAATTTGCGAAGTAATTTAAGCAGAAAACCAAAAAAACAAAAAAAAAAAGCTAAAATCTTTCATATTAAATGTATAGGTTGATCCAAAAGTAATGATAATTGGGTATTTCCTGTGCACATAAAAATATAAAATAAATGTTTTATGCTTGCTCATGTAATCACTAAGTTATCACAAAAAAATTATACCTACAGGCCACGTTTCCAAGTATTAACATTAATTTTAATGTGAACAGTGCGAGCCAGAATGTTTCCCGACGAAAAGAAGAAACAACGATTCGACATTTAGAGGGTGAATTTCTAAATTTTTAATGAGATCAGGATAATTTTTTGTCACGATTTGTGACCATGGGCGTTACCTGGGTTCACCATGTTTATGCTGAAACCAAGAAACAATCAATGGCCTGGATGCGAGCTTCCAAAGTGACGGTGAAGATTTTCAAAGTGAAAATTAGTGGGATAGATTAAAGCCGTAGTTTTTTGGGACGCTGAAGAAATGTGGAATATTTTAAGAAGGTAGCCACTACTACACAGGGCTCTTACTACACAGACCAAATTAAAAGATTGCGGGTAGGTTAGTAAGAAAAAGAGACATGGCAAACTTCGGTCTTGAATGTTGGTTCACCAAGACAACACACCAGATCACAAAGCGTCAGTTGCGATGGCTGCCAATCAAAAATCGGCATTGAAAATGCTTGAACACCCACCCTGTTTGTAAGATCTAGCTCCTAGTTAATTCTATCTCTTACCTTGGCACAGGAAACACCGTCGATACAAGAAATTTTAAGACGACAGCGAAGTGATGGCCGATTTTGAGGGGTTTTTGTAGATGAAGTCAAAGTTTTTTTTTCTAAGTTAAGGAAAAAAAATATCGAAGTATATTATCTAGTTAGAAGACTATCTAGAGAAATACATAATTATTTTAACTGTAATGACCTTGTTTAATATTGATTATCATTACTTTTGGATCAACCCATGTACATGGGATATTCATATCTCATACTAAATGTATGGGAGGGTTTAAAGTTAATTTTTTAGATATTTCTCGTATTATTTTTTAAAATTTATTATGGCCATTTTACTCATTAGGTTAAGTACTTTCGATATCAGTTTAAAGTTTTTTGATATCTGTAATAGTTACGGAATAATCGCCTGTGCACACTTAACGATTACACCCTGTATAATTAACGCGCTTACGTAAGCCGGGTCACTTTTCAGTAATTTTCAAATTGTCTCAATGCGTTCATTACTTCGTTGACCCCGTATGGTCATCGACCAATCGAATTAACATACGCAGACTTACACGATATGGTCATTATACTGTTTATATGGTTATAATATCTGGTTTAACTTGACCTTTTTGGGACCCAATGTTTGAATGAATTTAAGTCAATTCAAAAAAGAAGAAAATGTATAGCGTTTGTAGTTTGTACATATACATCCTATTTAAAAATACATTTTATTTGTTTGAACAATTATTAAGGAAAGTCAAAAAGCATTCAAATCTGTTTATATTAATAAAAAGTTTTAACTTTTTAAATTTGCTACAACATAAGGAACATAGGAAGACAGAGCCACACTAATTGTACTGTATTAATTTTTGTACTCAATAAAGATATTTTTATTTTTATTTTTTTTTATAAGTTGAAATTAAAAACATTTTTTGTCACACATTTACACAGTTTGCAAAATACAATGCTAAACAACTTCCATTATCCATAAAAGTATGTTTTGAGTATTCTTGCAATTTTTACGGGATTATTTAGATACAGATATGTAGATAGAATTTTATAAAAAGTTGGCAAGATATATAGATAGTGAAACAGTATGACGCATGCCATATACGGCGTCGGATTGTCGCGGATCTAATTTTGGCCCCTGCGCTTACGCATTGCTCCAATTTTGTACTTGTCACTCGGCGCACGACCGCTGCAAGGATATAAGAATGTTTTGTATGACTTTTTACTGTTGAGATTTATTAAATAGAATATGAGAGGGACAAAAATGTTAGTAACTTAGCGCTCATCAATTCTACAACAGAGATAATGATAATACATGCAGATAGAAATGATCTATATTACAAAAAAGAATTGCCAAATATGTTGCTAAGCGTAAAATTTGAGAACGGCTCGACCTTCGGTTCTTCATCATCATCATCATTATCAGCCCATGTTTGTCCACTGCTGGACATAGGCCTCAGTCATGGCACGCCATTGAGCCCGGTCATTCGCTCGTTGACGGTAGTTATGCCCAGCAACCCTGCGGATGTCGTCACTCCACCTTCGGTTTTTATGGAGACAAAATACGAAATAGAGGTAATAGAGCTGAACAACGTCTGCCGGGGCTTCTAGTAGTGGATCAAAATTACTTAAAGTCCTTAAAATTTATACTTTTCAGAGAAATCATTAATACGATAAAAAAAAAATTATTAGGTACATTTTAGAAATGTAAATATCATAAGTATCTACCTATTTGCTTCATATTGTTTCAACTCATTTACCCATTTTTAGTTAATGTAGTAACGTTGCAATGCATAATTTTTCAGTAGCTGTTTGTACTTAGACATTCTAACTGGTTTCTATTACAACAATATCCTTCGTTTCAAAAAGTACAAACAACAACAGGCAGCTAGTGTTCATTTCATGTAATCCGAACGAACTACAACTTAATTCAATATCGAACTTAAAGCGAACTGCTTCAATATCGAACCTAAAGCGAACTACTTCAATATCAAACTTAAAGTTAAAGCCATATTGAATTCAATATCCAAGACGCAGAACCTTCGCAGAACTTATTCGATGACGTAATCCCGGATTAGAGGCTAGGATTTCTATTTGAAATGTAGGAAATAGATTTCAATTTTATGGCGCACTTTTGCGATTGCAGTGAGCTCAAAATAAAATATTTTATATCGCTCAAGGGTAGCGTCTATAAAGACGAGTTAAAAGATTGCTTATAAAATATAGACTCACTCGGTAAACTAAATCAATAAACAATTATCTTAAAATATTTTTGCGTCTTAAATCTTATTTTAGAGATTAGGTACTTGCAATAAAGACCGTAAAAAATGTTTTCATTGGCGAAATTAACATTTAACAGATTCAAATTAAAACAGTTATTAAATTACTCGTGCTTTTGTTTCTTTCCTCGGAAACAACTTATAATAACAATAAATAAAACTGTTTATAATAATATTATTAATCACGCAACTTAAGACTTCACTTCAAACATTTTTGATGTAAAAGACGAGTTGAATTAAATTCTTGATCCATTTATCAAAAGCTAGAGATCGGTATTAAACTATAAAACTATAATAATAATAACAAAATATAACTTTATTTGTCTCGTCACAACATTAGGTAAATAGATACATTGCTTGCAAATACATAGTGAGTGAGCCACCAGCCCTTCCGTACCAATAATGATAATGTAGCTATGCATTAAATTGAAACTTCAAAGAACTAAAGCAAAAAGGCTGTTACCGCGATTTATTTTGCATTTTCAATATTGCACGCCTCATAAGCGAAGCGTTGAGGTGGGTACTACTGTCAC
>CAJQZN010035354.1:0-29538 GCA_907164685.1 Colias eurytheme | reverse complement strand
TTAGTGGTATTAATACTTTCACTAATGGGGCCCTAATAAAACAAAATTTAAAAACTGACTGTGTGCTTTCAGAGCAAAATATCTGATCCAAAAAAATGTATCTATACCTCAAAGTAAGTTTATGCTTTTGTTCATTATCAACATTAATTTTCAGGATGGCATCCATGAAAAGCAAGTGAGCCGCAGTTCGATGGCGTGCAACCCTAATCTCATCGCCCCGACCATAGTAGTACAAAACGACAAAGAAAACACCCCAAAAAAACCTCCGCGAAACTTTCAAATGACGCCTAAAGTAGGTAAAGAGAACAACCTGCCCGTTACCCCCACAAATCTCATATTCACACCCACAAGACTAACCAGATCGGCGCTAAAACTCAATAATGATAGGTTTGCTACACCCAGGACGCCATTAAGCTCGAACAAAGCCAACCTCCAACGTCAGAACACGGCGACAAACATGGCGGTGAAAACTACGCCCGGTAATGTTAGCAGATCGAAATCACATTCCCATCTCATCAGAGCGAAAAATCTACCGCCTCTCATCTAAGATTTTTCGGTCCGATCGTTGGTGTAATGTATTTTTTGTGTGCTAGCCTTATGGAACAACTGACGTGTACTGTATATTGAAATGGTTCTAATATAAAGATAACTCCATGCAGTACCTGTATATTTAAACATATGAGAGACTATAATTCCGGCCAAGAGACGAAACCGAGCATTTAAATAATGCTACGACATTATTTTTTTTATGTAACACACGTTACCATAAAAGTCGGAATTGAGAAATGTGCCTTTGAATATTTATACGCACTGTTTTTATTAATTAACATAACATCTTAAAAGGTTCCGTCTTTTATGATAACTTACATAACTATTAGCACATCGCCTTAGTTTATATCGCTCATATGTGATTTTGAATGTTTTTACTGACCATGTATGTATATGCCGTAGGAATGTACAATAAGTTATTTTTCAGTTAATTGTTTTATTTTTATTTAAGTTTTCTTTTCGTTTTACGCCAGCCCATCGATTAATTTACATGTTAATACACAAATTCTTCATTATTGGTTCGTTAGATTTGTGTATATATCTCGTTTTGGAAAGGAAATTGTAGTTTTTTAGGTAAAGGCCTTTGATTAAGACCAAAAGGATTGCTTCATTGAAAAGTCCAATCTTCAATATAATAATGACTATTTTTATTATTTTTAATGTTAATTACGACTGTGTTATAATTATGGATAGTATTTGCTTTTGTAGAATTAAGTTTTTATAATTTGAATACGATATTAATTTAGTTTATTATTATTTTGAGTGCGTTTAATTCCGTCATATTTTTATTGGTTTAACCATTAGCGTTTAAAAAGATTTTAATAAAGCATTTAATTTTATTGCGACATTAATTCTAATAATTATTTTGACTTTATTTTTAAGTATATTGATAATTTTACATGCTCGTGATTCAAGTCTTTTCGACACGCTCAAATATTGTGGTTGGCAGCTAAAGTTGCTGCATGTACTTAAAATGATCAGTATTGAAATGATAATGTCTTGATTGTTGCACTTTGGTTTTTGAATTTCGCACCATTTGTAATAGTATTTAATTTTAATATATAATTATGTAATACAAGCAATGTGTAAATTATGGTTGTAATATATTATTCATAGTTTAAAATTGGCGTTTTATTCATGGCTCTATAAATTTAGTTTGGTTATACAGAATGTCGATATATTTCGATTTTCATGTTCGTCCTAATGGGAGAAGGTTTAGAAGAGCAGTGCAAGAAGATAAGTATGAAATAGAAGTTATATTAAAAAATAATGACTCCGAAAAAATATTTGGTAAAATCGATGTGGGAAGTTTAATGTGAGTATCCAACACTATTTAAAAGTAGAAAGAGTAGAAAGACCCTTTGTAAAAACAAATTATGTTCATTATTAAATATTAAGAAGACTATTCTTGTTTATAAGTTGAATAAATTGTTGATTATTCAAACTTATTTTAGAAATACATGGTCATTTTTATTGTAGAGAGCTGGCTACTCTATCAATATGCATGATCAACGATAAACAAGAGGTCATAGGATTCATGTCCTTATGCGACTACCCTGATATACCCGCCGTCAACCCGGCTGATTGGGAAACTTGGATGAGAAATATGTATCGGTAAGATTCATTGAAGTATTGTATTATATTGTATTGAAGTATTCTATCATTAGTATGTATAGTCTACTATAGTCTATAGTATATACATTATATTCTACTATAATACACGCGAAAGTTATAAGAATGTATGGTTTTTAAATAAATATTTATAACTTTTTCACAAAAAAGCAGTTGATCAGTTCTGTATGGTACAGGGAAAGATTATAGTCCGGATTAGCCCATGCTTTAGCCATTACCATTAGGTTTATTATATCTATGCAATCATAATCATGATGTCTCTTCTCTTCATTTTATTAAACATTTTGTTCCCAGGAAATTCTATTTATCGCGTAATACACTTTTTATACACGCCATGTGCTGCACCGAATCAATCGTTGGTTATTTTTTGGAAGAAGCCTTGATCAGTCTTTTTAATAATGATGTATATCTACAACAAGTTATACTGATGGTGCCACCGAATTGCCCAAGAGGTTTTTAATTTAACCATTCATTATATATTTAATATTATGTCTTATAATCTACTTTCACCAATATAATGGTTTAACGATTTCAGAGTGTATTGTGAAATATCAGACAATTAAAAAACACAATTACATGAAGAATAAAGCGAAACGAACAGATGATGACGACGTCAATTACCACTATTTTTATAGCGCCCTTAGACAGGACTTCTGCCCTAAATTGAGAATACGAAGGGCCGTGTAAGTAGATTTACGTTTGTTACTACAGCCGTACTGAGACTTATTAGTTATTATTAAAACTTATATAGGCTGTTAATAGTGTCATAGAAAAACTATTTTATTATTCTCGTATAGATCGTCTAATCTAAAAATGAACGCCCCTCCACTGTGTTTACGCTCACATTCAAAGTACGTGTATAGACGCAATACACACAAATTGGTCTGCCTCATTGGTCGTTCAGTCCTCCAGTCCCGTCCATGCCCGAACGACAGGACCAGTTGGCCAACTAGTGCATAAATGACGCGATGCACGACAGAACGGACGTGTCATTCCGTACATAGCGCGCTCTCCCCGCCATACAATGCTAGGCACCTGAACTGATCGCCCGATTAGTTGACAAATCAGTGCGCGAGTGTCAAAGTTTGCAGTAGAATTGACGCGCGCACACATATAAAGTGGTTCAATAATTATTTGTCCTCACACATTGAAACAATTAAGTTTAGTGGAGGGGCGTTCATTTTTAGATTAGACAATCTATACCTCTAAATATATAATAATTATTCAGTGAAGAAGATAACGATGATGTAGTAGCAATTCTGGAAAAAAGTTGTCCGAAATTGAGAGAATTGTATGGTGATTATTATATAAGCGAAATTATTGGCCGCCACCCTGAAACGCAAAGAAAAATCATTGTTAGTGAGGTAAGTGATATAAATAAATCAAGTATAAATTTCTTGAAATCAGAATAAAAAATCAGTGCACTAACTTTTCGAGTTTATCATGAACAGACAGACAGACGAAGCAAATAGCTTTCTTTTACAACATTCTTAATGCATCGCTTTGTGGATTATTTATAAATTACAATATCATTTTGCGGCATAATTCTGATTGAGTTCTTTACATTAAATTTTTCTCAAAGGGTCTTGATGGTGTAAGTGGCGTGATGTGTTTAAATTCGGATATAAATTATTCTATGCTTCAAAATACCTACGAGCTTGATTCATATCATGGACTTCAGAAATCTACTGCAATTGAACGAGAGCGGAATAAAAAAGGCAATATGCTTTTGCGTACTTTCGGGTGATCATACTACTATTATAGACCATATTACATACAAAAACTATATGTTTCATAATGAATTATCTAGTAGATAATTTTTATAAAATAATACTTAACTAAAAGTTTTTCAGTGAACCAATAATGCTCGGTAAATGGAGTCCATTCGATATCAGTCCTCATTTGGAGCAAGAACAAGTTCAAGATGTAAGAAATATTTTTTTCCTTGCTAAACTGTACGTATTCCTCTAAAAAAATAGCTTAAAGTTTCATAAAAGGCACAAAAAAAAGCTTTTTAAGCTTTAAATAAAACTCTCACTCTACCCACCGTAACTAAACTTACAATACATACATTTTATGAACTATGAACTTTTATTCCTGATAAACTTACAGGAACAGTCCACCGACAACGTAAGTCTCAGACCAAGAAGTCCGAGCAAAGTGAATTTCGCACATCGTTCCTCCATGAGATACAGCTTCGATTGTTTATATTTACATAGCAAGACTTCAGATGACTACAGTGATAAAGTCTTTGTAACTCCCATTCAATCTCATACTACGTTTGTGGATTGTCTCTTAGATGAGGATCCGTTTGATTATGAGATCGTTAATATTGATCATCATTTGTTGACCGTGCCTGAAGTTCTTTCAAGAGAGTTTTTGCCGTGAGTGTTATAATATTTTATAGCATGTGTTATGAATTGTGTATCCAAGATTTTAGACATTATGTTTATGATCATTTAGAAAATATTATTTTTTGCAGCGCGAATATAAAACACGAAGAAAGTAGAAAATCGAGTGTACCTGATATTGGAAATAAATACAAACGTATGTTTTCTTTTATATTCAGAATATATAATGTTTTTGTGGTATTTATTTATTGTGTGTTGATATATTTTAGGTAGAACATCTATGAGGGTAGTTCGTGATGTCAACGAAACTAAAAATGTAAAATTTTGTGGAGAGCCGAATGCATTTATGATTGAGCTGTTTGGATTCCATAAAGACGTAGATGACAGGTTAAATAAAATTAAAATTATAAGAACAAAATAAACTTTATAATAAGTAAATTGAGAACATTATATTTCATAGATTTTTAATATTCGTTGATAAAATTTTAGACATGCATTCGATTTATTGGAAGCAGCATTTGAAGTAATGAAGGATTATGATTATTGCATTATAAGAGTTCCTTGTTCAGGAAAAAGCATGCCATTGTTACAACACTTTGCTGTAAGATTCCAACTAAATAGATGTAACTTAACTAAAAGAAAAGAGAGTAACTACTAACATTAAAAACATAATTAATTCTAATTGCAGTTTGTTCCCACGAAAAATCATATAACTTGTGAATATGCATTGTATGTTGCTCATCGATGTTCTGTTCTTAGGTATGTTAAATAATGCTTTAAAAACTGTTAAATTCAACTGTTTAATAACATCATGAACGTAACTCAATATTCCATTGAAAGTGTAGTATTGTAGGATTCTCACAGAATCGAGAATGTATGGTAGCATCACATTTCATTGCCATTTATTTAGTTTCTCGATATCAATATTAGTTATTTCACTGAATGTTGTTTTGATTACGATGTTTTATTTTATTGGAAATAAATATATGCTTATTTCAGTAAACTACGAGTGAGACGAGCTGAAATAATTGATATACCACAAATAGCTCAATTGTTATACAGTCTGGATGGTCGAGAGACGATGTGGTCTGTCGAAAATACTATACTAAGACGGAATGAGCTAGAAGCTTATGTTTTCTTGAGTAACGTGTCTGTGGTGGGCATTGGGATTCTGGAGTGAGTAACAATTTTATTGTTATTAAAAATGATTTTGAGTGTTACTTTCGTATTACAATATATTGCAAATATTATGTCGTCATAATTATACAATGCGAAAATGAAGTTAATTCGTTGACAATATTTAAATTTGAGCCTAACCGATGCTCAGTCGATTAGTCTGATTAAGAATTTTATTCTATATGTTAAAAATTACTTGACCACTAATTTATAATAACATTGTAATGTGAATATATTTTTCCTTTAGACCTCCAGAACAAATAGACTTCATCAGAGCGAAATTCAACATAGACGCGCATCGTATACACAAATACCACGTTAAGGATCAAGACTACAATGCTGGGTTTGCTACATTGAAGACGGTGCTTATTTACCCGGCTTTTGAACCGCATTATAGGTTCTTCGTTAGGGATATGATGCGACAGTCTGGAATACACTCGTTGATTTGGTTGACAGCTTATAGGAATAAATGGGTGAGTAAAATATTTTTGACTTCATATTCTACAAATAGTTTTTTAGTAAGATTTAAATATAATCAGTAAGAACCTATTTTTGCAAGTCTACTATTTTTTTACGCTCTCTCATCCAAAAGTCAAAATATTAACTTATTTAAAAAGTTAAATTCGAATAACAAAAATGGGCCATTGTTTTCCCTGTTGGCTGTTTACTGTAAAAGTAAAATATTAACCTTCCGTACCTTTATAAAAATATTAAAAAAACACGTGTGGCACTCGGGGACTGCCGCGGTAAAGCTATTGCATAGCATGCCTTCAAGCCACGCCTCCGAGCCCGTCGGAGTAAGGAGCGTGAGGTTTTTCGTTACGGAATTTCTCGATTCGGTCCCCGCGCTCAAGGCCCGCGATAGAAGCTATGCAATAGCTTAAAAGGAATGCATATTATATTATTTCATTATAAATACATACCTATATTATATTTTCAGATGGCACATAAGTTAAACTCATTCGCCTCGGTGATGATACCGCTTTTACCGCGTATGTCTGATTTGGATTACGCGCCAGTACCGGAATTGAATAAATTACATAAACTATCCAATTCTTTGTAAGTGCCGTCTTCACGTAGAAACTTTACTTTCTCTTTTATTTCTATTTTAAAGTGTTAATCTTAAAATAAAAACTGTTACTCATCACTTTAATTATATAGGTATTATTTTAAATAACTCGAAATTTTGTATAGTTGTAAGTGTATCTTGTATTGTATGATTGCTCAAAAGAGTTATATAAAAATAACAATATTTATGTTACTTTCAGAATGGCATTTAGTTGCTGGTTTATTAGTAGAAAATTAACCAGTGTACCGAAAGTGACTGTGGATTCTAGATTGGTTATTGTTGGCGCTTCGAGAACTGCTATGGCTTTTCTGAATACGCTCCTGTTTAGGTACTATTTATTTTGCAATAAGTAAACCGAGAATAATAAGCGTTGTTCTATTTTAAATTTGATAACCAACTAGGTACTCCAAAAATAGAGCGTGTGTGACCAGCACACGTGTCAGAAGTGAAATTTCATGAAAGAAGCCAAATCTAAAGATCCCAAAATCATCGCCTTACTCCATGACGCGACCTTGAATTTTTACTCTCAACGCGCCTAAAGAATTTTACTTTTTCTGTAATGGGTATAAAATCTTAAACTCGCGTCAGGACACGTGACCTGATGGAAAAAGCGTAAGACGGATACCATTCCAAAATATCAAACATGCTCAACGTTAACCCGTGACGCGTCCTATGAACAGGCGGTTGCTCATAACTAAAACTGTACTGTAGCGTCCTGTGTAACAACGACTGTTCATAACGCGGCCAATGACTTTGAAGGTCACCTGTAGCTGCTTACAAGTGAATGTTTCCAGTATAAAAAATATTTGTCTATGCCTTATACATTTTTAATTCGAATCGGTACGACTCCGACGCTGGCAATAAAGACTAAAACCACAAAATAAAAAAAAAAAAAAAGTGAATCATTGATTGAGTTGCGTCATCGGCCATAGTTTGTGACATTTGTCTTGTTCAACGAATATTTGGATTGTGAATTATGCCGAGAGGAATAATTAGATGAGTGATAATTGAGACGTATATTACTGGAAATTTTACGTAGAATACGTTTATGATATTGGTTTTAGGGATATTTGAAGAATACTCAGTGAAAAAGTGTCTCAACTTTTCAGTGCGGAAGACGCAAAATGGCGCTTTTTTTCTTGTTTGTGAATAATGGAGATTTGTTATTATTCATAGTGAAATACGTTGTGTTAAATGTGTGAAAATATAAGTGAATGTATTTGGCAATCGTGTAGTGATATGAAAACGTGAATATGATCATTTGATGACTCAGCATTATCATGTAAGTGTTAGTATGTAAGCAATTAAAATTAAAACAAAAGAAAATCAATTTTTTATAATTTTATAGAAAAAATATATCGTCATGATTACATTTTTATGCTATAACTAGTTTCTTCCTCTTTCCAAAAATATATCATACATGGCATATAATTATAGAACAATAGGGTAAATAAAATTTTCAAACTCGGTAGTCATAAAAAAGCTAGATTTCGTGAACTCCCTTGACACTATCGGGATCGGTGCCGGCTGTGCGCCGGACGCGTCACGGGTTAATAATCAAGTTTTCACTTCTGCCGGCACTCCCGGAGTGCAACCCGTCTTTTTTTTATTAAGTAAATGTTCTGATATTGATTTCCGTGAATTTTTCGATTTCAGCGACACTTCATCCTACCTATTCTTCACAAATGTAACGCTCATATCACCCCAAGGATTACCATATGTACGAAACTCAAAGACACTCGCAGAAATGATGTTAATGAAATACCACACGAGCTCTGAGAGATATCTCAAAAGCGTTCCTTATACTTACTACGTGAATACAGTACAGAGTTCCATGGTGGAAATCAATAAGTATTTGATCACTATCAGTTTTTGCGTTGGTTTCATTAAAATATCAACACGTTTTCACATTGAAGTGTAAAATGAAGTAAAGGAAATAAGCGCCCTAGGGCCGGCGCCCACTGCCGGCAGAGCATCCCGCGGCGTGCAATGGCATCCCGCGGCGTGCAGTGGCATCCCGCAGCGTGCTGCGTGATCCCGCGGCATTCAGTGGCATGCCGTGGCATCCTGCTAAAAGCCCCACTAATGCTGCATAAGTTTCAACCTTATTTCAACTAGCTAGCAATCATAATTCCTCGACCCCAAAGTGACGCATACGCCTCGCGGGATGCAATGGCGCGCCGCGGCATTCCTTGGAATGAAACAGCAAGACTCGTCATGCCGCCGCATCCTGCGGCGTGCCGCGTCATGCTGCAGCATCCTGCGATACGTCGCGGCATCGTGGCATCGAAATAAAGTAACTTGAATTCTAAACTGATTGAAATAAGATTCAAAATAACTTCATTAGTAATAAAATCCTCTGCCCTGCCATGCCACGCCGTGCTGGCAGTGGGCGCCGGCCCCTAATATTAATTTGACATCTCTGTATTAGAAAATCTCGTAATCAATATTGATAACATACATTCTTCAAAACATACAGATAAATTATTCTTCGAAAATATAAATATAGAAGTTCAATGTTTTAAATATGATGTTATTTCAGACGACAAAAGTTTATTACATTGACAAATGGCAGCAAATATTATTATGATCGTCTTTTCATTTTGTGCGGAAAGCAATACCAGCATCCTGACTATTTGAAAGATGTACTAGAGCAGGAAAGATCAGTGAAGTATGATTAAAACAATATTTCACCTAAGTAAAAATTGTCCAATTTTATTCGCATAATATAATAATATAGTCATAGATGGATTTATACAGAACTTACTGGTTTATATATTTTAGTGTCAATATATTATTGTAATACAGTTAATTTTTGTGTATTTCAAATATTGATTTATCGAAGATTTCCTTATTTTATTGTAGAAGTGGTATAATGGAATACACTCCGTTAGACGTACCACAGAGTTTTAAAGAACCTTCTGCAGATAATTTTACACCAGGCAATGTTTTCATTGTGAATAATATTACAGACGCTAACAAGGCGCTAAACTTTGTAAGAAGTATTGTTTGGGAAGAAACAAGCGGTTTGTGTTTACAATTATTAAATGTTATTGTCGTATTAAATATACTAATCAATTATGATATCCTATAAAAGTGCCAAAGATTTTAACTACGTATGGATGTGTGTTCTCGTTTCGTAAAAAAGTTAAATTATTTCACAAAAATATAAATTAGTTTATCTTGGTAGTCTAAATTGGTATTAAATGAAACAAAATAATATTATGAAAATGTTCTAGGAAATATTTTAGTTTATGGATCGTCGATAAACGTTTATTGCTGCATTGCCACGTTACTAGAAATGAAAGTACCGCCACAAAATATAATATTTATCGAGAACTTTCCACCTAAAGACCCGAAAGCGTCAAGAGTGTCCAGCTTTTGTAATACATATGTTAGTTTATTGTAATTTAGATAGTTTTACATATTTGCTATATATTTTTAAACGACTTCAAAAAAAGGATGATTTTATCAATTATTTGCCCGGGTTTTTTGGGTTTATACATCAGAAATTTCAACCATTTGAACCGATTTTGATGATTTTTATTGTTTGAAAGCAAGGGCTTTCCGGTTGGTCCTATTTAAGTTTTGTCCAGTTCTGGCCAGTTGAATGTGGTGTAGGTTTTTGTTAAAAAAAATATATTTAAGGAACTTCTCTACTTACCTTTGTTTGATTGGAGTAGCTTCTAACAGTAGTTTTAATTCATCTTACAGGTGGACAAAACGATGCAAGAAGTACTCTCCAATTTAAAGATAAAAGTGTATCGAGCTTATTATTTCCAATCATGGCTGTTAGATTGTAGGGACTATGTGACACATGTGCAGTTTATGTCCCATTATCGTTTTATACGGCTCGAATGCGCTGCGTTTTTCTACTACGGGCATAAAGGCGTCAATGAACAACTATTTATGGGTAGGTATATTTTGTTTTATATGAATATGTAGGTAAAATAAATAACAAACAATAATGCAGCTATATGCATATTGCATACAAGTATAATAATAAATTCATTTTTAACATTTATATATTATATTATATATAGTAATAAAAATGTATGTCAGTTTGTAACTGAAAAATTTTCATTTCCTTTTTTTCATACAAGTATTTATATTGACTCTTTATAATAGAAAATGGTAGTAATACATATCCTTTTTGAACTTATAATTTCACCAGTGTGAATTTAAATAAATTTAACATACCTAACCCACGCGAACAAAAACATCCAGGACGATTTATAGCGGCGCTTCCGTTGACTTTAACAAATGACAACATTTCATTAGGACATTGACCATTTAAACAATAACTATTTAAGTAGTATATACATAGATTTATATTAGAACAATCAGGAAAATATTTTGTTATTCAAATACAGCGATACATAAAAGCGGAATGGCGTACGATGGTGGTATCGTCATAGACCATAACTTTAGAACAAACGATCCTAATATTTACGCGGCGGGGCCTATAACTAGATACCATAGGCGTTATTATGCAGCCACAAGGCGACATAAGTACTATGACGCTTATGAAATTGGCATGAAGGTACTTTATTACCCTGGTAAGGTGTGCAGTATGCTTAGTTATATTTAGCCGCACCGCTCTACCTTTCATTATTGTACATAATATTTTTGTTCTAGTTGGTCCGTTCGTTATCTAGAATATAGGTACTATTCATAAGCAGTGAATCATTAATTAATGCTTTCAGGTATCATATTACTGTAGTTTTCGTGTTACAATGTAGAGTTTTCGAACATATTATGTTGTTCAAAGGAAATCGCTTGTTGTAAATAAGCTTTTGTTAACAAATAACCAGCATTAAATTCTAGCTGGGAGCAATAATCAGGAACGAGTTGGATCTACTTTTCACTAACGAGTCTAATGAACCAGCAAAGGAATATCATATGAATGATAGAGCCAATGAAAATGATACTACTTGTATGACCGAGTCCAAGTACGAAATGTGAGTACATAATAGATATATCATATATGGGTTATTTTTTGCCTAATTATATTTTTTTTAAACGATATAAAATATTATTCTGGGTTTTTTTTTGCAAATAAATTGTAGTTATAATAAACCTATGCAATAAACATATGCGACAATGCAAAGCTCTGGTCTCTGACGTAGGTTATAATAAAACTGTCGTTTTTATAATAAATATCTCTCTATCACTCTTTACATGTAGCAAGGAGGAAGAAACAGAATTCCAAAGCGTGCCAGATTTCAAAATGCCCATAGTGAAATGTTGCACTTTACCCGGTGGATTGCAGTATTTAGAAGTTCGCTCGCCGGGCATGAAAGTGCCGCATCATTATGTACAATCCTTGGATTACAATGTTAGTTAACATCACTCAAGAATTCTTATTTTTTACATCTATAGAAACTGTTCGTCTTTGGTATAGTGGATAACACGTGAGCGTAGAATGGAAACCTTTTATTTACCTTGGGTTCTACTACCAGTTATTGTAAATATTTTGATATTGTTTTGTATGACCACTTGGAAATAAAGTGTTAACTTTAATAAATTGCCTGACCAAGGTAAAGAATAAATAACATCATTGAGTAGTGACTAGTATGTGTAGGCTGTAGGGTATTAAATATTTTCAGAAATCTCCCCAAAAATAATACTGTCTGATAAGTTTATACTATTGGGAATAAAGAAAGAAGATCGCAATCAGTTCTTCAATATAATAATGTATTAGACATGCTTTCAAATATTGAAAAGATATATTTAAACCAAATTAATAACTTTTTAGGGTTACATCATAGAAACATTTAAAGAGGGGTATTTTAAGATGCATTTCAACAAGGACCTCATAGTAGATGGAATAACGTGTTTGACGCCAGAAAAATATTCGTTGGAAAATTTTAAACGTCTTTATGGCTTATCCAGCTCGGTGCTTAGTAACGTTCATTTACGATATATGGTATATTTTATAATATTTTTATACTACACGATAATTTTATGTTTTTGTTGTATTCTACAATTTTCTTGTGATTTAGTTAATTAAAGTAATAATATAAAACAATATTTTTAGACAAAACGACTCGATAATCTATACAAGTTTTTCCGAGAGCCCTGGGCGCACTTTTTGTACCACGATCAAGTTGATGAACTCTTCGCAATTGTCAAAGAGTTAGTTCCGTTGGTGAGTAGCTAGACAAGATTATATATGATTTCCATTGACTATTATAATATATTGAGTACCTAGTCTTATATTTAATATCCATTATATAGAGTAGGTACCTTATCTACTTTTAAAAGATGTTTCAACTAATAAAATATATTGTTGATTTATATACAGGGCCAAGCAAAGGGTGAAACGATTAAAGACGTACTAAAAGTGGCAGTAGACAAGTTAGATTCAACGGTAGGTATTGTTAATATGTAATAGTTAATTAATTTGGGCGTTTTTTTATTCGTATAAAAAACGGCCAAATTAATTAAATAGCTCATACCAATTAAATGGATATAGCGAGACCAAAGCTTTTGTATATTTTGTAACATTTTGAAAGATTTAATAGTATAAAAACTGAAAACGTAGGCCTTTTGTGTTTTAATTAAATCGCATACTTAATACATATAACCATATTTTTTTCAGTCGCTTACATATGAAGTGAAGCTCGAGCTACGTAATAGCTTCGAGAAATCTCCCCACATAGAGGCAATCACGAACTACGTGATACAATGGGTTTCAGAGAACGATGTTCTATTGCCCATGTATTTACAGCCTTCCGAAACGTCTGCGTATGCGCATGATTTAGAGAAAAACCCAACCTTTAGAAGACGGAGAAGGAGCGTTGTTAAAATGCTGGTTGCTATTTGTTAAATTCGTTTGTTTCAATAAACTGTATTTAAATGTATTATTTTTTAATCGAATGATATTCAGACAGAAAAAGTGACCTATCAATATCACAAGATAAAGCTCAAGAAGCTTATATCTAATAGATACACTGGAGATTTCAGTATGAACATTAACTTGTAACAAGAAAATATGACCTTTTTTATCCCTTTCACACCTAACTTGCCAAGTTAGGTGTGAAAGGGATAAAAAAACATACAGGCGTCATATACATATACAAGTTAATGTTCATACTGAAATCTCCAGTGTGATATAAGCTTCTTGATAAAGCTCAATAATTAAAAAAAAAATCCAACACGAAAATTGAAAAAGTTTTTTCCTATGGCCTACGGCGCTCTATTCTCAATGATAAGAAGCATAAAAAATATTATGACTGATTCAATCAAATCTTGAAACAATTTTGTCACCTATTGTCACATATGACTGTTATAATTTTATAAACATTTTGTTTGTATTAATTTTATAAATAAAATTTTATAATGTGACAGCCGAAAGCTGCGAAACCGCTTGTATTGAATGAGTTGTTAATAAAAAATGTAAACACGTGGGGAAATGTTCAATACAATATCCCATTGCGACTGTCTAGCAATGAAACGAGGACTGCGGCGAGTATTGCTCATAGGCATATACCAGCAATACCGCATAGTTTGGATTGTGTACGTAGTCTTTGTATTTTTGATATTACTGTGGTGGTCCGTCCAGGCTTTGCCCGTGGTACTTGATATTCAGAGAGAAAAAGTGTAGCATAGCACTCCACGTTCCACGCGACCACGATCAAAATATTAATTTGGGATTTTTGGATCGGTTTCGTAGTTTCTAACATTACCGTAGGTATTCAAAGAAGCAAAATCTTCAGCTTTCTCAATGGATAAAAATGGGTATGCTTAGAAGGGTACCTAAATTGTTGCTACGAGTGCTTTCTTTTTTCTAACTCTTTAAGCAGAAAATATGTAACTGGTTATTATTTATTTACATATTACAATCTACTGTAAATATTTTATTTATATCTCATCATTTAATTATACATCAAGTGTTTTCATAGAAAATAGATGATCCATTACCAGAAAGAGTTACGGGACGCGATATGGTGGTCGAAAAGGAGTCGTATAAAACAACAACAGGGGAATACTGCGTTAAACCAAACCCCAATAAGGCCATGGAGAGAGCAGATTGTGCCATCAACTGTCGAAGAGTTATATTCATGACCGGTGTTGAGAAAAGGGTAAATTTTTTTAAAAATTAATATTATACCAAGTATTTCGTCGTTAGTTCTACCTTTATTGTTTTAAAATTTAAGATACAAAGCAAGAGCATTGTACAACCAATAATGATATCGGAAATGAAAGACAACTTCAGGGGATTGACGAAACCACCAACAGCGCCACCTGAGGTTTCTGTCAAGGCACCGGATCCGGAATATATTTTCGACGTAAGTTATATTAAAACAACTTTGCTGAAATCATCATTAAATCTTTTAATATACTTACTTAGGAATTAATCGTAATTAAATTCAATATCAAAATTCACACAAAGAAAGGCAAAGTCACAGACATGTATATTTAAGTAGACAACGCAAGTACCGCGATCTGTATGAAAACCAAGCGTGTCATATTTTTTGTACTGACCTTGACGCGTTATGACGTCACGAGCGCTTTTTAGTGATGTTAATTTCATTTTACGCTAAATCGATTAGGCCGCCACTCGCGCGGCGATTCTAGTATCGTCCTATCCCATCGAAGTAAATCGAAAGAAATCAGATCAAACTAGATCTATGTCTAAGAGGTAGTCAAATAAATGAATCGTAATCGATTACTAAATCGATTCAAGACAGAAAAATGATAATTACCATAGACAGAGGGATGATAAAATAAAGTTATAAACCTTTTAATATTCTAACAAGTAAACTAATGTGTTTTAGCTTTTTCTTACATATGCCCATTGAGTTACCATGTACTACGTACTAGAGAGGCCATCGAAAGAAAGTAATGAAACTGTCAATCAATCAATCTTTATGTCCCGTTGCATCGATCCATTTTCCTTTTATGTTCGGGTTACTTGGAAAACTGAAAAAACAAACATAGTCTAAGCAATAAGGAGTTTTCTTAAAAAACTCCCAAGATGACACTTTAACTAATGGCGTCCATGTCATAATATTTATTTTTAGTACCTTTGTATTAAAATACTTAAAAGTTCTAGGTCAAGTCGTATTAAATGACAAAAAAATCTATGCCTTTTTTTCTGAAAAATTGCTCCTACAAATTATCATTTTTATGTTCGATTATAAAATCGATTAGAATCGAGAACTGTTGCATCAAATGAACATCACTAACCACAAAATTGGACAGAAAAATGAGAACAGAAAAATGAGAAGACGCTATTCATTGCTTGTTATCATACGACGCGATCTTTACCGTGCCAAGTAAAAGCCGCAATGTATTCCGAATCATTTCGTATGATTTGGTATCCGTGTTTGTCACGATCGTTTTCCACAGATATTCTTTATTTGATTTTAAAATAAATAGTGCATATTCTGATTAGAAAATTACTTACCGGTGGAAGGAAACATCTCTGCTAACTTGGCCACTCACAGCTGTGGAGTTTCTACAGTTTATAACGGCGCAATTCGGCATTTTACTTTATTCAGCTTCACGTCTTTCCTTGGCGAACTGCAAGCGCGGACTGAGTGTAGGCCAGCGTCAAGTAAGTTTCAATAACGTAGTTTGGACACGGGAAGTACATACACTCGCTTAGTCTATCTTGATACATGTCTGTGGGCAAAGTCTTGGCATTCGTATTGGAGTCCTTATTTATATTGTAATTATACTTTTTTGCATAAATAGGTAGTTGCATCTGGAAGAAATGAAGCTCCAGTAATACCAGACAATGCTGGTGGCTTCCGAAGACTTTTGGATCCTTATGTCTCAACTTACAGAGCATATCATAAGCCCTTCTCAGTGGAGGACCAGTACGGGATCGGCGCTAAAGACCAGATCACATTTTATTCAGAGTTCAATGTACCTAAGGTAAGGTGGCAACTCCATTGAGATATATGCGTTATTTTCGTATTTAGGTACGTAATTTTTCAGGTCGTTTAGAAGTTATTCCCACGAATAAGATATAACAATAATTTAGATATACCACCAAATTCTTAATACAAAATATGATAATAATTTAGGTGCGAGGCTTTGGTCCAAGGCATAAAGAAATTTGGATGCCGCTTACAGCAAAAGTGCACAGAAGTGTGTACGACAGAATCCACGTAAAGAAGGAGTACAAAGAAGTCGCTGCGTGTCACAATCCAGTTAACAACATAAAAGGGTTGGACAATATAGCTGTTTTTCTTTGCTTAGTTAAAAATATATCCATCAGTTTCCAAAATAACCTACTTGACCTACAAACAATATTTAATTCTATTGTCTTGAATTAGACATAATACCGATTAATATTTTTTGGCAGAAGAATTGTAAATTTTCCATACTGAATTCTAGTTATGTATTTCAGGGTGTTCGAATCGGAAATGAAGAAAAAGTACAAAATTCCTTTCGCATCGTCATCTTTAGCGTCATGGGATCACGGGGAGTCGTTCGACCTAGCCCCCTTCCCGCCCAACCCGTACCAGACCAACCTCCCCCCATTTATGTATTGTAGTGACTATTGTCACATAGCGCAAGGCACCCCACCCTATACGGTTGTAGACCAGTTGAAACATCAAAGGAAACCGCATAAGCCTTGCGCCAATAGATTTATAGTGTCCAGGGATTTTGTCCCATAAATTGGTGTTTTAATAAATAAATTAACGTGATGTGGTGAATGGTGGTTTTGTTTTGTTGATTTTGATGTTATTTTACATTTGTTGTTTGTTTTGTGTGACCTACATTTGTACTTTTATTTGGTTCCATGTTTTTTCGCTAAATAGTTCGTTGAAGAGATTACAAGGTTAGCTAAATGAAACACGATAAGTATTTATTATGTTTTATTTCATGTTGTCATTCCAACTGGCTCTACCTGTAAAAATAGTAGGCATTTTAAAAATGTATATTTTCGAGGCACATATTTTATAATAATAATTGTTGAAATATACCTTCCCATTATTTTGATGATACTTATTTCCAAGTCTACGGTTAGAAAATTTACGCACATGCTTACTGTTTTTCAATAGCTTGATCTGAAGAAATCGCAGGCTGAAAACAGAAATCAAAATTAAGAATTTAACTGCAAATTTATTATTCAAGATACATTCTTCACGAATGATTACCTACCTACATAGTACGATGTATGTGTATCAAAAAATAATGAGCGCGTAATTACCTACCGTAGGTTTTCTAACAAAACAACTTGAGCATGTATTGCAATGGCATTCGCATGTGGCTTTAGATTTTTTCTGGAAAAGAAAAAAATATGAATACTTTCGTAACAGAAACAGCTGTTTTATATCTCCAATTTATTTCATCTCCAAAAAGCGGCCACCCTTCGCATTAGATTTCAGTCGCGTCTAAGCGATATCAGGAAGAACTTGTAAAAATACAGCATTCGGCTTTATATTCGAAAAAACTGCAGAAAAATTTTGACTTACGTGAATTGAGACTATGTTAAAAAGTTTTCTGTTGTGCTTTTTTGCGCTATGATTATGTTCCTGAAACACTGAATTTTCTTGGTCCGTCAAATTAGTATTATTACTGTTCTGTAAAGTAAATAATTTATCATAACAAACTATAAAATAATTACATACTTCAAATATAATTGTTTTCAGCTTACTTCTGAACAATTGCAGTTCTTATGTTCAAGAGCGTAAGATTCAGGTAATACCATTATTTTTAAGCCTTTTTAGGGGCAAAACGAGTTTCAATTGCTTGTTTCATAGAAGGATTGTTCTGAAAATTTAATTTCATAAGTATACTGTATACACATTACACGTAAATTAATCACTAAAATATATGGCTATGCTAAAACCTCATTATATATTAGCTACCAATATTTATTATTTACCAATATTAGCTATTTAACCAAAGTTTATTACTTACTCCAGGGCAAGTTAGGTTTGGGCATTTGGCTTTTTCGTTGTCATTGCATTTCCCATACTATAAGAAAATAAAGAGTTCAATCATACGGTTAACATTGCACCTAACTAAATATATTATAAGATTCTTTATTAAATAAAATAACCTTTGGGCATATTTCGTCCGGTGGTTTGGGGCCCTGTCGTTTCCTCGGCGCCCTGCACGGTGGGTTGTGGAAACATCTCGTAGGATCGTTGCAGGGGGCCCCGGCTCGTGCGGGCCAGAAGCAAGGCATCAAGTACGGGAAGCAGGACGATGGGGGCACGCAGTGGGGCATGTGGTGGCAGGAACGGGCAGCTAGGGGCTAATGCGCAATGGCTTATGTTTATGTGATTGTTGATGGGGTATTTTGTTTTGATTCTTTTTTTGTGGCGTCGGAGTAAAAGTGAAAGAATTAGCTTCTTAGAAAAACGTAGTTCCTATATGTTTTACTATATAAATCTTGTAAATTTAGAAAAATCCTATTTGGTATATTTAGTAGTTAGGTTAGTCGGTTCAAGTTAATAGATCAATTTAGATATAAGAATTCGTAATAGTAGGTAGATATATAACAATGAAATTATACAGATATTAGAAGAATTATAATATAGGTACTAACTTTTTGTAAAACGCAACTCGAACGAGGTGTTAACTCAATCTGTACAAAAATAGAAACATTTATTTAAACTAATATGTATAAGATAAAGTAAAATAAATCAAGATAAATATCAATTTTACATACCGGTGAAGGTTCGTATTTTGGTTTTCGTTTTAGTGATATCTGAAAATCAAAAATATTAATAGTCTGTCAATAAGGAGACATTAACTTTTTGCATTTTGCTCTCTTTTTGCATTTTGTCTAAAATTAAAATAAAGTTGGTTCTACCTTCAAACCAAAACAATTACTGCAGTCAACCATGCACTTAGAAGGCGAGCACGGGGCAGACTGAAATAGATAATTATAAATTAGAAAGATATTTTGTACAGGTATAACTAGGTGATATTATGTACTTATGAAATTTTATCCTGGATATACAAAATATTTAGTATCTACGTACCTTACAGCTGCATTTTCCTTTAGGACAGGATGAACACTAAAAGATAGTTATTTTTAGTATATCTATGGAAATCGTACGAAACACTGAATTAATTGATAGAAATTTATACTCACAACTGGGGGGCATGGTGGATTATCCTGAAATGTTTAATCCATTTTAATGATATTGCTGTGTGGATAGCAGGTACCAAACACAGGTACCAAACTATTTAAAATAATATATGAAACTCTTGTTACATAATTGAATTGTAGAGTAACAAAAAATTAGATTTATTTTATTCTTCTTTTGGAAAGAACTATTATCAATTTACCATTTTATAATTAACTACATATTATGTATATTGTTTTAGATACATACGCAAGGAGGCCCTATACATATCGGACAACATGGGTCAGTGCATCCGTTGCAGCCTCCACACTATAAACAAATTGAAGGTAAGTTATTTTTTTTATCTAGTTAATACTCAGGTTTATTCCTTAATAAATAAATACCTTTAAAGATGCTGGTAAGTCGCTATTACTCTGTAAATAAAGAAATATTTACTTAGTATGTACTTCGTATTAATTTGTAGGTAGTTATTATATAATTCTAGGTGTTATGTATACTACTACCACAGACTAATAATAATACATATACTACATATACAACTACTACATTAATATTTATACCTTATGCCTACAACAGCCTTTACCACAGCATATTTGTACAATGGCAGTCTGTGGAAACACTGGCTTTTCGTCTTTGCGACTTCTCTTCGATGTTTTCTTTCCAACGATGGCAATGTTCGACATTCCAAACATATTGTGCTCTCTGTCCAAGCGTAGTATAGTGGATAAACATTTATCCCCGAAGCTGAGACGACGGTCAATGACGTCATCAGATTCTCGACTGCAGGTTGAAGTTGTTGAGTTTGATGGTGATAATGATGGTGAACTGAAAATTTCAACAAAGAGATAGATTGTTCTTAGTAACGCCAAATAGGTAAAAAGGTATTAATTGTAAATTTAATTCATTGTCGATAGAATATGATCAAAACGAGGTGCTTATTTTTCATTACATTTCCCGTATTTTTCGGTTAACAAATCAATTGTTGTGGTAAATTTTAGTTATTGATACTGATCAGTATAAAAATTAAGGATTGTTTTGTCTAATTATAAAATACCTTCTAGCTTCATTTTTTTCTCCTATCTCGCACTCTAGCACCTGTTAGTGCGTTTATGTTTCTGGAAATATATTCATTCATTGGATGATAGTCGCGATGAAAACTTTAGATACTTATTTATAATACTAACCTAGATTCTGCATAACCCTCTTGATCTTCCGTAAGCCACTTCATCTTGGTCAGTTTTAAAATATTAGCGTGGTTCCTTGTGTCTTCAACGTCTTCCTCTTCGATGCCTTGTAGATCACTTGTTCCATTTGATATTTTCTAAAACAAACGTTAAATTTTAAATGAATCATTTGACTTTGTAAATATTTGTGGATATCGTGTAGAAAAGCTCAAGAAAAGTTCATATCATATAACTAATAATAAGTTTTTTGTGAATAAAAAATTGTCATATTCTCATTTTGCATTTAATCATAATAATATTATATCCGAGTTATAATTTTTAAATCTTCAAGATAATTTCTACGAACAAAAAATTAATACGTAAAGGTAACTACCTATATTAAATCTCACCTCATATGCCGCGGTAGCTCCGAAAAAGGAGTCTTGGTCGTGTCTATGAGATTCCACAAGCTCATGCAGGGCTTTGGACCTTTCTACTTGTATTGGACGATCCTCGTTCATCTATAAAGTACAAATTTAATATGTTATTTTTTATCACTTTATTGAGGTAATCATGTTCGGAGAATTCCAAAAAATTTATATGAGAAATCCGTATGGACTTCTCAAGAATAGGTCCAAATCAGAATATGCCTTGTACAGATATACCTATTATGGCAATATTTTTTGCTTATTATGCTTACAATAAGGTTGTTCAAAATACCGTTAGATCATTATCACCCTGCAGAGAGCTGTGGCCGTGGACAGCATTGTCGATCGGTTTCACGTCATTGACCATGCATACATAAGTGTAGAATACGTTCTGATCCGAAGCACTATTCCTTAACTTCATTGTTCCGACTCGATTGTGGTACTGGTTATTTGAATTCATGTTATGTATTATTATTGCGTGTTCATTGTAAAAAGATGTAATGAAACAGGGAATTTGAAACCCATCATTGGAATAACATAGATATTAGGTATACGATATAATTTTTCTTACGCCATGGTTCAACAACTTCAATCAAAAAGACATCAATTTGAATCAACCGTCATTCAATTAGTTTTTTTGGGATTCGCTTGATAGAAAATTCGTAGAAAATCCTTTTTGATTTGGTTTTTTCGTTAGGTTTAGTTTTTATATGATTTTTTGTGGGTTCGGCATGTGTTCCTTCACACGCATAATATGTGCATTTTGGATAGTAATTAATTTAGGTATTTACCTAAAGTCATAGAAGGACAATTTTTATTCACAAAAGCGAGCCAACATTTTCTTAAAAATGCATGATTTTGTGTTATAGACCTTCGCTACTTTTAATCTACACGTGACTCTAGTGGTTATAATTTAATTTGGTTCATTGTATGGGAGCATAATTATCTGATTAGGAAGTGCTGTCAGTCACCGTCATGGTTTGATTTTAGTGGCTTGGGAATGTGGAAGTTTGCTATTAGTGGTACTTATGAAATTGATGTATAGCCATGGATACTATAATATGCTATAAATTACCTAAAAATACTTTTTATACACCTGCTGAGCTGCACTTTTATTGATACCTATAAAAAATACTTGCGTATAGGTAGGTACTTAGCAACGGTATGTAAGGTACCTAGACTGTTTAAATTGAACAGAAAATTGGAGTTTGGAATACTATTTACATCTTAATCAGTAATAATAAAAACTTATCTAATTGTCAAGTTTATATTACGGGTTGCGATCACCCCATTAAAACATCTGAACGCTTTAAATATCTTAAAAATAAATAAGTATGTACGAAGATTCTTCACATTAGTTACTGTACCACTTAATTAAATGACGTCCAGCGGCCAGGTGTGAATGACATCGCGTCAAATAAAAAGAGAATTCAACAAAGGAATAACAAAAAACTGATTTTGCAAAAGATTAACGGCCACGCTCTACTCGTCTCATATTCGAGCAATTATTTTTATAGCCTTTAACTATTAATGATGCTTCGTATGTATTTAATAAGCTGGTATCGTATACCTGGCTAGTGAGGGTTGTAAATTATAATGAATGAAGTACCTAGTCCTTTTCTTGGATATACATAACAGAGCTATTGCCTATGTCTTCGTCACAACGTAATATTAAAACTTGAATGTAATGTAGTTGTTCTCTTTTGTGGATACGTTGAAACTAATAATACAGATCTAATTTGACCTTATTGGACTTATAGGGGGTAGGCATACATTTTTAGCTATTCTCGCTGTTTAAAAAATATAATATTTTCGATGTTTGTACTTACTTAGTAGTTTTTACAATCTTTATATATAAAAATGAATCGCAAAATGTGTTGGTAAGTGCATAACTCGAGAACGGCTGAACCGATTTCGATAATTCTTTTTTTATTATATTCCTTGAAGTACCTACGAGGATGGTTCTTATGTAGAGAAAACGTAAACATGTACCACGGAAAACGTAAACATGTAACATCATAAATCGTCTGTGATAGACGTAAAGGCCAATGATGATGACCACGGGCGAAGCCGGGGCGGACCGCTAGTTTAAAATAAAGATAACTTTTATAATATAATGTAAGTATAATGTTTGATATTATTCCATAAATATAGTATTCACATTTTAAAGAGGAAGATCTTCAATCAAACGCCTTTAATTAATTACATTTAAATAAAGTACGTGTGAACGTGATTCATCTCTTCAACTGCTGTAAACCTTTTATTATTTATATATGTAGCTAACATATTATGTATTATAATTAGATAAAATATATCGTTCCCACCTATAGTCCGAGATATTTATTTCATGTTATTTTATTAATTCGTTAGGTACCTACTCAAAAGGTTATTTATACATTCACATAATACAACTAACTTATTATACCGTTTAAAATGGCACAATTTTTTTCCACTATATTACTGGTTTCTTCTTAACAAGTGACAGTAATTTATTAGAAGATAATTCCTCCCTATTAGTAGATATATCTCCATCCCTTTCTTCTGCAACTTGCTGCTACATGAGCAATTCAATATCATAAACCTATAAAAAGTCTAACAAAGTTCCCAACAGGAGCTTTTAATCTGTATCAAAAGGTTGAGTAGCCCTGCACCAGGGAGCCGGCTCTATCGGAGGCTTTGTACCGTATCATTTATGCTGTGATCACACCGCCATTGCAACATGTGACCACAATATAATTCATTGTACCAAATACATTGTGTGAAGGTGATGTGATAAACATGTGTATACGGAAATTAGTTAATATGAACACGGTTGTTGTGATTTTCGTTTTTGTTTTTAAACTGGTTAACTGCCAGTTTGGAAGTAAGTACTCTAAATATTTAAGTACTCATTAGGATTTATTAATAAAAATTCAAATTTTCACTCAAAGTTCGCTGATCTTTATTTAGCCAACTGGTTTTTGTGTGACCCGTATAAAATAACTGAGTTACAAAGCAAACCTACACATACAGACAAACGAGATCTCAACATATTATGTTGTCTGTTTTTTTTTATTGAAAAAAATGTTGTAAGTGCATTCCTACATCTTACGACCTATATTATTTCTCAATTCCTAAACTATTTTTGTACCAACACCAAATCGATTCAGTGGTTATATTATGCAGAAGATACAGACAGACCGACAGAATTTCCAATTTTTTAAATATGTATAATATTAGTAGGAATTGAACTCGGGATCACATAGTTACTTACTTATCCAACGGTGCAATAATCTCCGAAATCGGTCTATAGTTCCTGAGATAAGCGCGTTCATGTGAACAAACTTTTCAGATTTATATTATTAGATATATGTTTAACATTAAATAAATAATGATTTATAGATGCCATATATATATCCTAAAGGTTTAGTCAACAATGTTTTCTTTTTGCTCTATATAACTGATAAATACAATTCCTTTAATTTTAACCCAATTTTATTGTATTGTTGGATGACATTTACCACGTCTGACATCACTATTGAATAATTACATACAATGCATTCAATACAGCCTCCATTACCAGATCATATCTATCAGAGGCAAGGTCATCAGTAATGATGATGGCTCATGCAACATTGGTTTAATGGGATTTCCACTAAAAATCAATGATAATAGAGATTTAACTATGTAATAAAGCATTGATATTGTTAAGGCTATTTTTATTTGTATATACATTATTGGCAGTCCAAATATACATATAGCTTATAATATAGATTTCATTCGATTGCTTCTGATGATAAAATCTTTTTCTCCTTACCGTGTGTTAATGTCATATTCTATCATACTTCTTTTTGTCGAATATAATTAGTTTGCAGTTTTTGTGTGAAGCTAGAAAACATCCAACCATCAACCTTTACTAATAGAATTTAGATTATTTAAATAATAAATTTAATAATATTTCAGGTATATCAATAAGTGTAGGCGGTCGTCAAAATGTGGACGAAGATCCTGGAAGCGTAAGTATGGATAAGTTTTACTCCTAAAAGTTGATACTGTGAAATGATTTTAATACTTATTTTTGGACTTTCTTTTTCAGGCAGCATGTCCACCGAACACAACGTGCGTTCCGATGAGTGCTTGTCCGTTGTTAGAAGACTTACTTGATTACTCGTGTTTCTCATCAGATAAGTATGTCTTCGTATCGAAATAACATTATTTTAATTTGCTTATGCTTATGCTCATGTATTATAAAAAAATAACAGATGATTTTTTTATCCTCTGAAATGGATCTCACAAATTTCCGAAATTACTCTACACCCATGCGCTATTAATTAAATATTTTAATTTAAAACATGTAGGTATTCCTAAATTCCCAAAGGCCTAACTTTCATTCTGTACTAAAGGTACTTCCACCGCCTCAACGAGTTGACATGCGGCAGTTCAAACGAAGAGGACTTCGTGTGCTGTCCTTCCTGCGACTGTGGAAAGGTTTACCAGCGGGGGACACCAGAGTGCGGACAGAGTATGGTCAGGGGGGTAGACTATAACGGTATGGGAACACATCCGTGGGTCGCGAGAGTCGGGTTTACTAGTGAGTATATGTAAATTATTTTACTTATTCTAATAAACAATTTTTATGATGTGTTAACTCCTAATTCCGTAAAATTCAAAGCATTCACTTCGCCATACCTCCATGTAGGTACGCTGCAGTTGATGCCAATTGTTACAACGTGAAATGAGCTAATGCCAATAAAACCCCTGTTTTACAATCTACATAGTTCAGTGACTCGTATCATAGACCAACTTATGGAAAGATTTTCCTCGACACCTTTTTACTCCCTTTTGTTTTAATTATTTTTTCCAGTATACAATTTAATAAATACAAATTTATTTCAGAAACATCATTCGGGAGTACGGACAAAGATAAAGAGGCTTTGCGGTTTGCTTGTAGCGGCTCCATCATAGCAAAGAGAATTGTTTTAACAGCTGCTCATTGTGCGCTGGCAAAACCTGAAGGATACAAATTGTAAGAATATTTATTTTCTTTTACAAATATTTAACTTCTGTGCTTCCTTAATGTGATTTAATATAACTGCTTTGACAGTTCGTAATTGTTTTTATTTAAGGAAATCTTGCGCGTATTCCACGATGCTTCCTTTTATTGAAGCCATAACATAAATAGAATTTATAAATACTAAGCAAAACAAGGTCCTTTTTTATAACACATCAATTTTCTCAGGTCATCAGTAGTTGTAGGCGAATGGGACACGGAAAGAAGTACGGATTGCAATGACTATTTCTGCGCTCCCAAAGCTCAGATGATAAAAGTGGAGAGCGTCTCCGTGCACCCGGGTTATGAACAGAAGATATTCCGACATGATATAGCTCTTGTTATATTGAAGGATGAAATCAAATATTCAGGTATGTTCATAAACTAAAAAGTAATAAGTTTTCCACTACTCACCCCTTTAGCTATAATGCGTCTATTAAATAGTTCGTAAAATGCGCATGAAAAAATTCAATAGTCTAGGATTTATTTCTTTTCCGGCTCCGGCACGGTGTATCGTGAATCATGCTTAATTGTTATACTTATGTAGATTGTAGGTATAGAATATACCTGTTGTAATTTTGGGAACCCAATATTTTTTGCCAATATCCTATGTATATTTTTTTTACAAATTTATGTATAAACGACCTTCACCAGGTCAATGCATATCACAAATCTGTAATTGTTCCAGTGACAGCCGCGCCGATCTGTCTGAACGATAAGCCGGAAATTGTGATCAACGAACGGGCCATGCTTGTCGGATGGGGGAAATTATCTGGACAGACCAGCTCGGTGAGTTAATTAGTTAAATTATGGCTATAGTGTTATTGGTTAGCCATTCCTAGATAACCTTTACCCTGGGATCCTGATGCCCAGTGATCTTACTAGCAACTAGGCTCATTGTTTGTCAAAGAATTTAGATGTAACTTACCGTTTCAACTAAGTTCACATAGGGTTTTAAATATGAAAATGCATTGACGTCCATTCCTTCTTGAATGTATGTTAAGGCGGAGATTTCCCTAGAGGTTATCTCGCATAAGATAAAATTTAACCCTTACGGGTTATATCGAAAATATACCTTAACTCATAATATTATTCTGTCAAAACTCCTATAATTCCAACCAAAACTGCACAGGTAAGCCGTCAACAACTACTAGAAGTGCCGCTAGTCCCTCTAGAAACATGTGAGCGTATCTTCGGCGACTCTGTGCCGATACATGAGGGGCAACTATGTGCGGGCGGGGAAGAGGGAAGGGACGCGTGTTCGGGCTTTGGAGGAGCACCGTTAATATTGAAACGGGATGGACATTTTATACAAGTGAGTTGCAAATCTTTTTTTTTTTAATGGCAACTTTGGCGCGAATTGTCCAAGAGAAGAGGTAAGTCTATAAAGGTATAAGGTTATAGCTGTTTGAAGTGCTAAAGAAGACTCTGTGCCAATACACGAAGGGCAACTTTGCGCAGGCGGAGAAGAGGGAAGGGATGCGTGTTCGGGATTTGGAGGAGCACCCTTAATACTGCGAGATGGACATTTTGTACAAGTGAGTCGCAATTTTATTTTTAAAAATTAAAAAAGTTACTGATTTTGCGTCAATTGTTACAAGCAGAGCGGTGAGTCGTCAAAAGCTGTTAGATGTGTCAACTGTTTCTTTAGTAAGGTATTTTAGCTCTACCTACAATACAATTGCAATTATGAATTAAAATATGTTTTGTCATGTATATCATATATTATTTACCTCTTTCATTTATTGTTATTTGTACAATTATATTATTTTCAGATTGGAATAGTCTCGTTCGGTTCAGAAAACTGCGGCAGCGAAGGCGTCCCGAGCGTTTACACAAACATTGCACATTACTATAAATGGATCATAGATAATTCACCTTCTTAAAATATGTAGGTGCTTATAAATGGGAAATATTTCATTGTTTTTAAGTAGTAAGTATATTATGTCGTAAAAAATCTGTTAATTTTCAATCAGTCTATGGATTAAAATCTATTTTTTTGGAGACACGTATAAACTCTTATAAAGTGTGTATTTCAAAATAAATATCCCATTTAGATGCACCTTCATATGTTCTAACAATAACGTAGAGTAGGTAGTTATAAGCGCATAATATGTTAAGCAATATTTAAGGGCCATAATAAAAAGTGATAAATTATTCATAACTTGTTTTTGTTGCACGTTGTATGTTCCTAGAAATCTAAAGCAACATAAATCATGTTCAACATAAAGACTGATTCAATTTAAATTTTGGCATAGATACCATTATAGAACCTGATCTTTGAAAAATGTATAGGCATCTTTTGGTCACGAAAATTCCCTAGGACTGTCGTGCTTAAAAGCGAAGCTGCGAGCGCTTTTTTGTATTCCGTGTCTTATGTTTTTCATTGCAAATGTTAAGGATTTACGTATTAGGTAACGTTTCGTATAAAAAAAATAAAAACAATTTCTTTCAATATTTATTCATCGTTGATTAACCAAAACGTAAGTCAAAGCCATATTGTTGTAATGTTCAGCGCACGGCGGCGCCTCCTTCAGTATCGAGCAGAGAGTCCCGATGAGGTCCACTTGAGCATTGTCCTGAATGTTTTGATCGAATTCCTGAAAACAAATTACAAATATGAGTTATATTTCATCATTGCTCCTATAAAATAGCTCTAGAATCCATGTTATTAAGACCTAAGGTGTAGATATCTATACTAATATTATAAAGAGGAAAAGTTTGTAAGTATGTATGTAAGTATGTATGTATGTATGTATGGTTTTCACGCAAAAACTACTGGACCGATTTCAAAAATTCTTTCACCATTAGAAAGCTGCATCTTTACTGAGCAACATAGGCTATATTGCATTTTCAAAAAAATTAGAGATCCTTACCAAAAATGCAATAATGTAACCCAAGGTGTAAAAAAATCCTCAATAAAACTTCTGTCATCGCGTGCGCTGCGGAATCTATTGAAGATAGAACAAAAAAATGTTCTACAGTATTATAGAATGGATCAATATCTACAAGAAAGTCCGCGATACCATATGTCCATCTTCAGTAGTTATGTTACTACAACAACTTTTTTACGT
>CAJQZN010035353.1:0-42090 GCA_907164685.1 Colias eurytheme | reverse complement strand
GTATTAGATATAAGCTTCTTGGTTGGTCCATAAGATAAAGGCTATCCAAATTTGGGCACCAATGTATCTTGAGTTAGTACTTTTTAATAGGTATGCCCAATAAACGGTATAATTATTAAAATAATATTCCTTTACATCACAGCGATACTTGGTAGACTTCGGTTACCTGAGTAGAAAAAGTTTGAGCTGCAGTAATGGACACTGCAACGTTGACGATTCTACCTTCGCGAATGCCCTCCGATCTTTTCAAAATTACGCAAAAACTTCAGCAACAGGTACCTAAAATTGTTTGACAACTGTTATTAAAAAAGTTATGAAATTACAATTAGTTATTGAAAAATAAGCTAAACCGCCTTCTTAATATGGTCATGGCCTCAAAATTTTTGTGGCACCAACCGGGAGGTTTTGAGATAAAAAAATAATCCTCAAAATCGGTTTACCTAGTCGAAAAGTCTGAGGTAACAAACCCAAGAAATACAGTCGGATTGAGAACCTCCTTGAAGTCGGTTGAGAATAGAGTGAGATTTTATTCAATTCTATCCGTTTTAGGAACGTTAGATAGCTCAACCAAATATTTGATGTCTCTGAGTAGATGTGAAGGCAAGGACATCTTGAGGGGTAGACGCCGCTCGAAGAGGTACACAACGAATGGTGAGTTGTTAACTTATTTCTGTTTAAACACTGTTAACTTATATCTGTACTAATATTATAAAGCTGAAAAGTTTGTTTGGTTGAACGGACTAATCTCTGGAACCACTGTTTAATTGGCCTATTTTTATTCTGAATCTGCCACGTTGAGGAAGGGTTATATTTTAATATAAATTAAATAACCTTCCCCGATAAACGGGGCAGAGAAGCAAACGCTACGATATGTTGAACTGAAGAAGCAATGACAAATGTTGCATTAGTTTTTCTTTGATGCGTTATTGATTTATAAGACCTTCTCTTATAGGACATTGGCCCAAGAAGCACATCACATACAAGATCACCCAATACTCGTCCACAATGAGCAAGCAAGAGGTGGATTCGTTAATATTCTTAGGATTCTCGGTCTGGTCTGAAGCAAGTGGAATCACTTTCACGAAGAGAGACTCAGGGCGCACCGACATAGAAATTAGGTTACGAATTTTTACAGTCAGAAACAATATGTAATATGGTCGAATAGGACCATCATTAATTAATCTATTAACTAGTTGACTGGCCGGTTGGCTTGGTTGGTAGTGGCCATGCCTTCCAAGCCAGAGGTCGTGGGTTCGATCCCCACCCGGGGCAAATATTTGTGTGATGAACATAGATTCATAAGTTATCTCAACCATGTAACAAACTGTATTTCTGTGTATGTACAATAAAGAGTATTCATTCATTCATTCATTCAGATGTTTGCTCTTTGTCTGGGTGTTAATTATCTATATAAGTATTTATTTAAAATTATATTATTTTGTATGTTTATCAGCCATCTGGTTTCCATAACACAAGCGAAAGCTTAGTATGGGATCAGATCGTGCCGTGTGTGAAAATTGTCCCGAAATATTTATTTATTTAATGTATAACTACTAAATACTAATATTATAAAGCTGAAGAGTTTGTTTGTTTTTTTTGAACGCGCTAATCTCAGGAACTACTGGTCGTATTTGAAAAATTCTTTCGGTGTTGGATAGCCCATTTATCGAGGAATTCGATGGAATCGCCCATTATCATTATCATTACGCTAAGACCAACAGGAACCACCGTAATATCACATTTAAACAATTTTATGAAGTGTAATTAAAAGAACTCTTATTATTATTAAGGTGTATATTTAAAATCAACATATGCACATAATTGCATGTTACTCGCTCTCCTTACTCTTCAATAAATCGAAATTAAAACCACGTTTATTTCCGCTTTATTTCTAACGCTAACTTAAATACAATTTTAAGCTCCACCACTAGTTCAAAATACAAATAAACTGCTTTATTTCAGATTTGGTAATTTACCCGCAAAGCCTGACAATAGAATTGCGTTCGGAAACACGGTACGTATAAATCTACTATATAAAAATAAGTTGGCTTTTCCTTCCTGACGCTATAACTCCAGAACGCACGAACCGATTTCCACGGTTTTGCATTCGTTGGAAAGGTATCGGGCTCCGTGGACCGTGAGGTTTATAGCAAAGAAAAGGTGTGTCTGGTGGCGAAACGGAGTTCGCCCGGTTTGCTCGTTATAAAATAAATATCATTAAATTCGTTTTTTTTTTTATTGAAGACTAATTCTGATGTTTATTTTACAGAAAACAAAACATCAAGCCAGCGTTATAACATTAAATGACGACATACCATGGACACAGGATTTCACTAGAGGAGAACCTAATCTTTTCCAAGTATGTTTAAGTGTTTTTATTTAATTAGGCTTGCGATCTGTTGACGAATGTGTAGGTTCTTCTAAACTCCCCCCAACGGTCCAGGCCTTGTCGCGGCGGAGGGGCTCAGTAGCTCAGAGTTATGGCCCTCTGAGTGAAGCGAAATTGGACCAGCGAGGGGCTGAACGGCTGGTTTAGAGTCGGGGAGATTCGACCGGCCCGACGGCCAGGGCTAGGTGTGGCCCAGCGGCCGCTGTGTGGGGGCCGTGGGATGGCGACCAGAGGTCGTGGCTTGGCGGACCCCGTGTCCACTAGGCAAAGGTGGCGCTGAACGGCAGTTGGGGTTGGAAAGCCTCGACTGACCCGACGGCAGAGGTCCTGTTTGTGGGCCAGAGAGGAGCCGGCTTTTATGCGGCGGTGGATGGCGGCCAGAGGTCGCGGCGCGGCGTGCTCGCTGGTTTAGCAAGCCACGCCGTGCAGCGGAGGGCGGGATCCTGACGCGTCATTGTGATGACGCGCGGAGACTCCTGCATAGAGGTGTGGGGCGGCGGCCGCTGTAAAACGGCCGTCTGCCAACTCGTAATCCGGTCCGTGGGGCCGGACCGAGGGCCGCCACCTCTGGTGAGGTGGGGGCTGCGAGGTAATCTCTATAAAAGTGCGCCGGAGGGTCCCCCGACGTGTATTTCACACATCGGAGGACCTTCCAGCGTGCACCCTCCGGCCGGACGGTGGTGATGGAGCGGGGAAAGATCCATTGTCTGCGCGTTGGTGGCGTAAGCCTTCGTTCCAGCAGCCACCAGCGAGGGGGGTTCTAGTGGTGGGCCTGGAAACGGGCATCTGCTGGGCGGGACACGCGGTAGAGTCGTAACCGTTCCCGCAGTTCCGTCCAAAGCAGCGCGATGGAACAGAGTGGGGTTTTAGTCGGTAGAAATCCGACATAACCACGGCTCCATCCCCGGGAGCCGGGGGTATCTAAGAAGATTTCCCCACTATAAAAAAAAAAGGTTCTTCAAAACTGTATCCAAATTAATTAATAAAAATCTTGATACTCTTTCAAAACATTAACAAACTTTAGCGTTGGCGTCTCATTTTTCACAATAAGTAGGTAGTACCTTCTTATCTACTGCTGCAAGTTGCAAGCTGCTGTAGATATTTTTAGATTAGATTTAGGTTTTTCTTATCGGGAATTCCTCTTGGTATTTCATATCTACTGAGATGTAAGAAAAGTTCAAAAAACCCATTCTTCATCTTGGGAAAATTAATTTAATAGTAGAATTGACATTTGAGAAATATCAAATAACTATGTATTAGGTAATTAATTTATGTGTTGTATTTTCCTGTTAATCATATTATATTAATAGCAAAGTTGCGGTCGGTATAGGTACTCTAAACATGATGAGGATCAACAATTTTTAACAAAGAAATAAAAAAAATATTTAAGAAGTTAATAAATTAATAATAATTATTAATTAACATCTATACTTACTTATAATAAAGCTGTAGAGAGGCCAATTCTGTACATGAAATATATTTAAAAAAAAACTATGAAGGGGTGATAAGGGATCGCTACTGATGCCAAAAATGCAATCAGTAAAATTTTTGTCTGTCTGTCTGTCTGTCTGTATATTCGTTATAGAAACAAAAACTACCCGACGGATTTTAACTAAATTTGGCACAATTATTCTTCATACTCCTGGGCAGGTTATAGTAAAAGAATCATGTAAATCGGTGTAGAAACACCAAAGTTATACATGAAATACGTTATAAGTCATCGCGCGTGAATACAGAATCATGCCATAAGGATTATTTTTGTGTATCAGTTGCCGCGTTCGACGCGCTGCGCGGCGGGAGCTATAAAAATTAAAAAGGCGGCGGGTCTGCACCCGTTTCGCGTTGTCACGGCATCACGTGTGAATGGCTGAACCGATTTCGATTATTCTTTTCTATTATATTCCTTGAAGTACGAGGATGGTTTTTATGTAGAGAAAACGTAAATATGTACCACGGGCGAAGCCGGGGCGGACCGCTAGTTATGAATAAAATAATAAGTTGTTACCAACAAAAGCAACATACCGACAACCTTCTAATCAACAATTTTGATGCGAAAAATACCTAGGTACCTTATAGTAACTAGGTAAATTTAATTATGAAATTACAATTCACATAATATAATCGCTTTAACCTTACACTTCAATAAATAATATGTAATAATTATAGAAAGTCAAGATTCAATCGCCAAAATCCATGAAACTCAAACTTTGCATTAGTTTGTACGTCACAATTTTTAATTAGGTACCTAACTCTTGCGTCACCTGTTTTTGTGACGTCGTCTATTTTTTTGTTTTCTATTAATCATAATATATTCAGTTCTTGTTATGTGAGCTGGTAGAATCTTTATAACTTTCATTTTCAACAACTTTATTTAGGTATATAAGACAAAAATTTTCAGTTAGTTTTTTTTGTTTAGATTAAAATTTCATTAGTTTGATGAATATGATGTATTTTCCAGTATTTTCTGAGCATTTAAACCTGAATCTTGCTTGATGTATGATTAAAGTGATATATACGTTTCAAAATTACACAAGTGAAGTAGCTATATGTATATTTGTTTAGATAGGTACATACTTACTCATCCAAAAAAAAATTTATTAACATTACATGATTTTTTTTTTATATTTTCAGACAGTATCCCACGAAATAGGCCACGTTATTGGTATGGGACACACCGACGTTACCGGAGCTATGATGTACCCTATTTATGACCTTGGGATCAAAATATTTTCACTGCATGAAGACGACATACAAGGCATTAAGGTAACCTCTTCATTGATATATGTATTATACAACACTTATATAATGCCAAATTTTAAGAAAAACTATATTCAGATCCGAAACTTTAATTAATAGTGCCTATAGGATCTAATTAAATTTCAATGAAAAAATCATACATTTCACATCATCCCCACAGTAATACAAAAGCAAAACATAGATAGCTACTGTAAAATAATCAAAATATACTAATGCTGATATTACATTGATCATTGAATAAAAAGTGTCTTCTTTCCATATACCAGTACAATATCTTATCAATTACTCTTAAAATTTCAGGATAACTACAAAGATCTGAATGTAGTATCGTACCCAGGTCGGCCAATATACCGCAAAAACTCGAACCAACTCAGGAATAACTATAACAACTTTAAAGACAGTTTCACAAACACATTTAGAAATACTTTCGGAGAGGATGTGGACATAGAAGACATAGATTTACCCAAAGATTGGTTCTCTGGTGGTTTTTAAACAGCCCCTTTTTTGTATGGTTTATGACATTCGAAAAGCATTTATTAGACTATATCATTTGCATTGATGTAAACAGCCCCCCTAGACAAGTGGCTTTCTATTAGCGTAAAGTTGAATAGAATAGATTATGAATGTATGAGATTGACGTAATTAATCGTCGTCGTCGTCGTAATCAAACGTCAATCTCATACATTCATAATCTATTCTATTCAACTTTACGCTAATAGAAAGCCACTTGTCTAGGGGGGCTGAAGTGTGTGACTCACACATGATGTTTTAATTAAAATAAACGCATTTTAAAACAAATATGTAATATGGATATGATTCATAGAACATACAATTTAAAGTGATTTAAAGTACAGTTACATAATATAGGGAAAATAAAGGGAAAATATACTATTTCATAATTTGAATGACTGTGCAAATGCATTTAATATTATTTTGATATAATATTATAATAAAAAATATTGGTTCTCATTTTCCCTAAAATATTGAATTTCTATAAGCATTTTAGATTCATTTTTTTATCTAGTGGTACCATACCTAATATAATTAGTTCATATTAGAAAGTGCAAGTATAAACTGTATGATTGTGTTCGTATTTTGTAAGGTTAAAAAATAAAAGAAATAATTAATTCAAGATATTTTATTTAAATTCATCGGAAAATTGTATACGTACATTATTCTTATATCAAAATCTCATTTACGTAAAGATCCACACATCTGAAGCATCCTTTCATAACAAACATTACTATAATGACTATAGGTTCATTATACACACTAAATAATAAAGTCAGTGTTACAAATTCTGAAAATAAAGTTACTATAGCTTGACCGCAACCCCTGTACCGCGTTCCTAGGTATGTGCGGTGAGGCCACGGAAGAATTCTAACAAATACCCGCGGCCCCATCATTAAAGCGGCTCGACGGAACACAGTGGGGTTTTAGTCGGTAAGAATCCGACATAACCCACGGCTCCTTCCCCGGGGGCCGTGGGTATCTTTGGAAGATTTCCCCACTATAAAAAAAAGGTATGTACGGTGAGGCGGGGTCCGGGTAAGAAAGAGCACGAGTTAGAAGTTAGAAAGAATTGGAACGGTCGGTACTCTCCCTCGCCTCGCCGCGCACATACCTGAAGCGCGGTACAGCCGGTGTGGTCAATCTAAAATATCTTTTATTATCATACATAGAGTAACTGCTTACTATTTTATGAGAATTATAAATAACTATATTCATAGTAAGTAGTTAGGTAGTGAATAAGTATAAAGCATAGTTACACAATGCCCATACAAAATTGTACACGGGTAATATCAGTATAAAAATACCAAAGGCAATAGTATCAACGAAGATGAAATGATATGTAATACGTCACACCTTCGCAAATGTTAAGTTTTTATAATAAGTACACAATATTTATATGATAACCTTTACATTATTCGAGGCTATTAATATACCTGATAACCGAATTCAAGCCCAATCGAATAAAGAAAAAATTATATCGTCACAACTCACAAATGCATGAATAGATACAATGTGTGTTAATAAATATAAAATAATTATTTTAAAATAACACTTTCATCTTGAATATAAATAACAAAAAAAACTTTGAAAGATAACAATGACCAGACAAAAAACACTTAACGTAACGGCACCAGTCTTGTACAGATTAAGGAAAAAATTGAAGTTTTTTGCAAATTTCTCGTAGGTTTTTTAACTTTATTGGATATTGTTTAGTTATACCTTTAGTTCTATGTTAGTTTAACGTAACCAATGTTAGAAAAAAGATTACAATGCATAAATAATGAAGTTATTTATAAATTAAAAAACCACTTTTTTGCACCAGTGTTGGACAGTGAAAAATCTAATGATGGACACCCAGTTTTGGACAACATCCAGTTATGAACACCCATTTATGGACTGTACCTAATGTCGTTTTTCCAGTTATTTACACTCGGAGAAGACTTATAGTTATCAATAGAATCTTGAAAATGATGATTGGAATACAATAAATCTGGGATGTATTTATAAAAAATAGTACTTATTAATTATTTTGCATACTTATAATATTTAAAACAGTCTTAATTTCCATTTTCTAGGCAAAAATTGGACAAATGCATCGTTAAATACGAGTTATGTCCGTTAAGAAACACCAATATGGTTTTTTTTCTCAATAAGTCAGGGATGAAAAATATAACTAAAAAAAGTACTGCCATTCCATCCATTTTGGGACTTCTTCTTCTTCGTCATATCACTCTAGGGGAGTAGATGTTACCCGCTTCACGATGTTCCGCCATATCTCTCTGTTTCCTGGCATTCCGCTACACTCGTGAAGTGAATCGCCAATCTGAATCCGCCAGCAGCCTTAATCTGATCGGTTCATCGATATGAATTCCAAATTGTAGCACGAGGCAAAAAGCTTTTTTTAAACTGTTGTCAAGATGGTGTGGATGAAATTTAAGCGTGTGTGCTATATGGTGGTGGAATTTAGCAGCAGACAACGATCCAAACAGTTCATCAGAGAACTCTCTATGATAGATGCGTTACAATACGTATAAGTATGCGACTTTTCTACGCAGTGATAGAGAATGAAGCCGAGAACGAGTCGCACAGCACATAATGACCCATTGTTCTAAAATATATTCTTCATGTTTAGATAGATATTATGTTGTTGGACCCATTAGTATAATTTTAACAAAAAATATCAATGTCCATTATAGGAACCAAAGCAAATCCAGTCATGGACAATTGTTGTACAATATTGGAACCCTTTGTTTGAAATGGTCGTGATAGGTATATTATTAATCAGAAAGAAAAGACAATACAGAAAAGCGCATGTAATTAATACCTTTAAAAAAAGTTTATTTTCGACATATGTCCATAAATGGATATATCCATAGAATTAAATCCAGTTATGGACACTGAAGAATTTTATTTAAACAACATAACCTATCATGATACTAAATCGTGCAATATTTCGTACACTTAACTACTATAAATAAAAGTAATATCAAATTTTGCTGACATTTATACAAAAAATTTTATAACCAAAATTGTGTCCTCACTTCCTTAAGGATTTCCTTAGTAAAAACGGATTTCTTCGAAACGAGTCGCAGCAACTAAACATAGAGTTCTGCCATCTTCAAACATTTTGGCCGAATAAGATGAAGTGTCGTATTTTGTTAGCTTATGAACCAAACTTTTATTTTAAGTATTGCCAAATTATATAACGTTAATTTTGATCTTAATATTTAAATTTAATATTTATTTTGTCCATTACTGGATGCTTGTCCACGACTGGTGCCGTTACCTTAACAACATGGTAGTTTTACATTGTATTTATAATATTTAAAATACCTCAAAATTGTAGGAGCAATTTCTAGACTACAAGTTCAAAGACTACAAGTTACAAATATCTATCACTTAAAATATCAGTAGCACAGGATACACTTCAAGAGCTTAACTTAACTTTTTGAGTCCTTTACCTATCACTTTATTTTTTCCACAGATTGCATATCTTTAAAAAGATAAACAACACAGCTTACATAAATATCACTCCCCTCTGTACACATTTATAATGACAGAACAGAACATACATTCAATGTTATTTATTGAAGTGAAACTTCTTTATCGGGGTTGGACAAAAATTTAGTGTAACATTTTTGCGTTACGCCGTACGCGTGACATTTTTGCGTTACGCCGTACGCGTGACATTTTTGCGTTACGCCATACTCGTGATATTTTTAAGGTCATAAAGAAGTTTCACTTCTTACGTGTGTACTCCAGTACACGCATAAATTTATTTGTACACCAATACACATTCATCGTTCAACAAATTGGTACGCAACGAATGCGTACATGAGCGCCATAACGCACATCTCGACGAGGTGCGGTATCGCAGTACGCATGCGTCAGCGGTCCTCGTACCGCGCGCGGCGCGTGTCGCGCGAGAGGAGCGTGGAATAGTGCGCGATTGGTAGTAACGCGCCGCCAAGCGCTAATGCGCCGAACGTGGCTTTGTGGAACAGCCTGCGTGCAATGGAAAGGCTAAGTAATTTTAAGGAAAAAAAAATTGGTTGTCTGTAAAGTCGGTTTACTGACGATATTTGAACGTGACAACGTCCGATTGTGCTTTTTTGTCGCTCGTTCCGCGCTCTCACTCGCACTTCAAGCCTTACATGGAACGCCTCAGATGAGTCAGAGCGAGGTAACGCCGCATGAGTCATGTTTTTTTGTGCGTGCAGCCGGCTTTATCGAATTATAAGACGTTGTCACGTTAAAATCATATTTGTTTTTAAAAGGCCAAATACACGCCATCTCTGAATTCACGGATAACTCCACCCATCTTCATTACTATCCCATACCATTCCCCTCTATGCTAATGGAAATACCTATAACTTATGTTATGCACGTCTATTCACGCCGTACTTTAACATCGGGCATTGCGCCCGCTCGTTTGCCTTCCCATATAATAAAATATATATAAAAAAAAGCAAAAAGCATATAAAAAAAGAAAAACGCTTATATAAAGGTTACCAACACAACATTCGATTTTCAAAAAAGGCACACTAACGCACACAAGATTGTAAGTCAAAATAAGATAGCGATAGCGATAGCGAGATTCGGTTATCTCGAATGTCTTGAGCGAAAAAGAGACAACTGAAGACAATTCTGGCTACATAGCCACATTTCAAAGTGTGGGGAAGTATTTGGAGAATCTGATAATAATTAATTATTATGATGAGAATGTTTAAGCTTTTAGTAAAAAACCCACTGTTACACTATACCAGGATAAAGATATATAGGTAGGTTTAGAATTTTTATGTAATTTTATCTCAACAAGGCTTTTATCATTATGATGTAATCAGGTTTTTCACCGTTATCGTAGCAACTAAAATCTACATATTACGAGGCTCCATTTGCATATTCTGATTCAAGAATAAAATTATATTATGTTCAATATAAACCATAAATCAATTTCAAATACATAATCATATGTCGTATATATTTTTCCTGTATGCAAAATGAGTTTTATTTAAATTTGAATTGAATGTTTTTTTTTTGGCTACGCGTACGCTGTGTGGAAGTCATATGGTTCAAATTATAAACTGGTATACGAGAAGGTTTATGAGAACAGAGCTAAATTTCGCGTGCTTAAATACGCCACAATATAAATAACGATTAATATTGTAAATAAATTATCATATACACAGATACAGAATAAAATGCATAGTAATTATGTCGGGATTTTCTAACTTACCTGTTCGTTGTGACATCATGGTTTTTACGTATTGCTTTCCTTAGGGGTTAAGTAAATTTAATTCTAAGCAAATAATAAAAAATGCAACGTAACGTACATCTATATATATATATAAAACTCAAAGGTGACTGATATAGTGATCTATCAACGCACAGCCCAAACCACTGGACGTATCAGGCTGAAATTTTTTCATGCAGGTAGATGTCATAACGTAGGCGTCCCCTAAGAAAGGATTTTAGAAAATTCATCCCCTACAGGAGTAAAATAGGAGATGAAAGATTGTACCATGAACATTTATTTTTTCCACGCAGGCGAAGCTGCGGGCAACAGCCTAGTACTTTATATAAATAACAGAATTTTTATCTGTTATTAAATTTATTTTTGTTAAGCTGAGCTATTTTGAACATTATTTTAAAACATATCAGGATTACTTTTGCATAGAATATAAATTACTTAAAAATGTATGTAAGTATGGGTCAATTAAGGAAAGCTGGCATGTTCACAGTACTCACACTTATGCAATTTCACTTACAGTATGTTCAAAAATAAATGCGACTCTAGTTTCATTTTAGACTTGAATTGTAAAATGGGTGCGTTGTAGATAAATATATATGCAAATATAATTATGAAAGCTCTCATAATTTACCTGTAAAATTATAATTTAAAAGTAAATCAATTGATGAAGTAATTATTTATTCTAATAATAATCAATTGGATAAAAGTATTAATAATCATTCAATTATCAAATAATAATTAAATTTCAGGTCATAAAAACAATACAAATAACACGTTCGCTCACTCCCAAGTCCCAACACACGGATGGTTGTTTTGATAATGATTTAAATAACGGACGTCTTCTGCAGTTGCGGAGCAGTCTTGTCCTGACTTTGGTCGAGTAAAGATATCTAAGAAATATTATATGTATTTGTAGCAAGTACGTTATACCTACCAATACGCGCTAACAAATATGTGTTACATGTTTATTGTATAATTTTCACATTATTGGTTTTAAACTCAAACTCAAACATTTATACAATTAGACTTCTTCTAGAAGCACTTTTGAATCGTCATAACAGTTTAACAGTTTTAACATTTACCACCAATTCAGAAAGCAGTATCTATAGAGAAGAAGAAGAATCTATTTAATCATAATCGTAATCTTCTACTTCACTGAAACTTTCATCGCTCGAAGAACTCGCCGTCGGAGTCAGTGTAATTATCTACTTTTGGTTCTAATTGAATATATTTACGTTTTTTTTCAGGATAAAAAGTATCCTATTTTACGCCCAGGATAATAAGGTATAATTATACCAAGTTTCATCGAAATCGAACCGTTAGTTTTCACGTGATGTCTTCACATACAGACAGACAGACAGACAGACAAAAAATTTTTTAATCACATATTTGGGTTTGGTATCGATCCAGTAACACCCCCTGCTATTTATTTTTTCAATATTTTCAATGTACAGAATGGACCCTTCTACAGATTTATTATATGTATAGATGTAAAATAGTCTATAATTCTTCCATTTACTGTATCACAAAATTCTTCATAGATTTTTAGATATTCGTACTACACCAATTACTTCACCCTGTATTTATAAACAATTGCAAAATATGACACATACATAGGCCGGGAGATACTGACACAAAATTTCGGGTCATTTGTAACAGAATGGCGGTTCTACAGAGGTCTTATTACGCAATGACTAAAAGAAAAATGATGGTCACAGCGCTGGTACCAGCGGACTAGTCGCGTGGGCGTTAGTCGAACTCGTCGGATAAATAGCGAAAGTCAAACGATTTGTAACACAAAAATTTTAGAATTTACCGATAGCCCATAAAAAAGATGTAGGCGGTAGTGCGGTTTGGAATCGGAATCGGAATTGGAATTTGGAAGCGGTTTGGAATCGTCCGAAAAGTATGGCATGGCGATTTTAGTAAATGGCTGCACGACGATGGTTAACTGTGCAAAAGTTAGCCCGGTACAAATGGTTGAATTGTTTTTTTAAATCAACGCATTCACGGCGGTAAGGCGGACTGTAAGTCACATCGTAAAAGTATGGCATGACACTACCGCACATATTTTTTTTAAGGGCTATCGGTAAATTCTAAAATTTTTGTGTTACAAATCGTTGGACTTTCGCTATTTATCCGACGAGTGTGACTAACGCCCACGCGACTAGTCCACCGGTACCAGCGTTCTGACCATCATTTTTCTTTTTGTCATTGCGTACTAAGACCCCTCTAGACCGCCATCCTGTTACAAATGACCCGAAATTTTGTGTCAGTATCTCCCGGCCTAACATGTGCAATGTGTAAATGTGTTGACGTTCCAGCTCTTCTTAATATAGGTATATATGTATAGAATGGTAAAGATATAAATATCTCAATATACTTACCAAGGAATGGAGATTATGAACAGAGTGTAAGAAAACGACAGAACCAAGTTGACCCAGAGTCGCGTACACCGTCTAAGATTACTGGACACCCATTTACATTGAAGAACTGAAAATATGCATAATTTCGTTACATCATTACAATAAAAATATTGACAAAAAAATTATTTGTTCCCACTTTGTGTAATTTTATTTAAAGTAGAGGGAGTTCAGTACGCTTCAATACGAATTTGCCGGGAAGCTCGCACGGGGGAAAGTACCACACCACGGAAGATCGGAGTTAAATATTAGCATATGAATGTTACTCTGTTTCGTGAGATGACTAGAGGGTCCTCTAAGGTATACATAAACAATAAAAAATCATCGTAAATACATAAAATTTTTCTACAAAATTACTCACATAAGGTTAGCCATTCTGGATGTAGGGTCATTATAGCAGCAAACACTTGCACAAAGCCGAGCAGTCGATATTTCCATGTGTGCGTGTTTGCGTCACGTTTTTCCAAATCGTAGAGCTGTTTTAAACTATATGAGCCCTTTCGCATTAGGGAAATTGGATCAGCAGATGGAAAGTTTTTGGGAGAATATGGTTGTAGTGTGCCTCTTTCCACTAGTCCTACCGCAGTGTACTATAAATAAATATTATTAAAAAAATGTGTGCGTGTACTAGTCTACACACGTAAGAAGTGAAACTTCTTTATGACCTTATTTTTCAAAAAATAATTTACTATATGCAACTTTACAGAAATACGTCGAATCACGCGTGGTAGTGATAAGAAAAAGATGGCGCGTAACGGAAAAATGTCACGAGTAACGAAAAAATGTTACACATAATTTTTTTCCAACCCCGATAAAGAAGTTTCACTTCAATAAAAATTATGATTGACCAATACACACATTCACTCTGATACTTTTATTTCTACATGTACAAATTAGCATACATATTTTTCGCCTATAGTGCAAGTAAAAAGTATGGCCGCACGCGCGACGCGACGTTGCCGCATCGTGGAAACAGTTTTGATTGTAACCACGCAATTCGCAAGATGCGTGAATAATAGGCGAAATGAGTTTTTTAATAAATTAAATAAAATAAGAATACCTAGGTACCTGTAAAGTTATTGTCAAAAAGCGCGACAAAATCCACAATATCGGCGCTAATTTCCAGTTATTAAATGTTTACTTTTTTGTTTCAATGCCAATGCACCTATCCTTTTCTATGAAGGAATAAAAACAACTTACAATATCATCTTCTCGACCAGCATAAGAGAAATGTATGCGCAAATCACCAATCTCATGTTCCAGTGGGCTATTGCCATGATAATAAAAACCTGAATGTAGCTTTATATCATTCCTTTCTGGTCTTGAATCTGACCATATTTCATAATAATCGTTAACCTTTCTTTTCACATCCAATCCTTAAATATAACAAGAGTATTAATAAAATTTAAATAAAATAAAAAAATATTAATACTAATTTATATTGTTGCCAACTACAAATGGTTTAGTCATACAAAAGCAGTACAAAAATTTTGGGAGTTTGGAGTCTTAACAATGTAGTAATAAAATAAAATGATTGATTTTCAATTTATCCACAAAAAAGAAAATGTTTTACAACAACAGGTTTTTAGGTGTCACATTTTGTGAGACACTTTCTTTGCTTGCTAGCTTATGGCCATTCATAACTTTCATAAGAGGCCCGCTAAACATCCCTTTTTACATTGAGTAATAGCACAATATACAGATACAACCAGTACGAATCATCATACAAAACGTTTGAAATGGCTCACACACAAGCAATAGTGTTTACGAGAATCATAAGGGTTGTATGTGTTGTATGATAATTCCCTTCAGATACAACAATCTATATATTGCGGTAATAGGTTCTTTATGACCATCCTACTACTATTATAAAGGCGAAAGTTTGTAAGTATGGATGTATGGATGTTTGTTACTCTTTCACGTTAGAACTACAAAACCTATTGCAATAAAATTTTGCATACATATAGAGAGTAACTTGGATTAACACATAGGATAGGTTTTATCCCGGAAATCCCACGGGAACGGGAACTATGCGGGTTTTACTTTGAAAACGCGGGCGATGCCGCGGCGGAAAGCTAGTAACACATAAAATTCAACTTACCTAAATACATCCATCCAATTTTCACATTTTCAGCAATGTGTGTTTCACTAAAGAGTGGCATTGATGTAGGATTGTGATGTCCAGGACGAATATAAAACAGAGCAGAATCAACAACATAATCTTTCCACTCTTTACGGTACCAGTATGTCTTCTGTGATTCTTCAGCTGGTTCACTTAGAAAGTTCTCTGTATCTCTGAAAATGTATGTACAAAATATAAGTTACCTTGTTTCTCTTATTTGAAATTTGGATATACATACTTTGGTAAAGCAAAGGTAGATTATTTGGTGAAAGATTGTTTGGACATAACTATAAAAGCAGTAATTCTTACGTAGTTTCTTCAATCCATTGGTACATCTGTACACGCTTCCTTAACTTCACCGCCTGCACTTGTATATTATAATCAGGTTCTGATATTGGCTCTAAGATCCTCAAGGGACCAACTATATGAACAATCTTATCTTCATACCGTGCCGCGTCGTCTTGCGTGTGAACATCTATACTCTGAGCTGCAGACATCAGCTCTTCCAACATCAAGTTACTTCTTATTGCATGACCCTAAAGCAAAAGAATGAAATACAGATTATTATTCCATTAATATCATTGAGATATACATATGGAGACGACACCGCCTACATCACTTATGTTCCGCTCAACATACGCCATATGGCGTAACTGCACGCTCATTTTTTATTTGTTTTAAAGTGAAACGCATCAAATATGCCCTCGTGTGTGTTACGATATTGCACAAATAATACGGAAAAGTGCAAAGGAATAACTTTCATCGGTAAGTACCTAACTAGATAATAATTTTTAAAACTTAGAGCAAAAAAATGGCGCACAGATTTTGTTTGTGGTGTCTCCTCCAATTATCTCAATGATTAATATCCGTATTGCATCGTATGATTGAACGTTGACTATGAAATAAGTATCCCTTCGTGTGTGATGATGATACATACCTCAGCCCAAATTAAAAAATAAGTTACACCACAAAATAATATCATACTCATTAAAGTAGTTATCCAAGTTTGTCTGAAGTGATTTGCCGCGGCAGACCAAGCCATCTGAAATTAATATTTTGAGAAAAATTATCTAATAAAATACAAGTTTATGTTACATATTATTGAACATTTTTAATATTTTTATTGATTACCTATGTACCTTGATATTTTAAATTATTGATTCTGAATTAGTAGTGCGTTATCGTTGATTGCTTGGGAACTGGATAACATGCCAACTATTCACATATTTATATTTTAATAATACATGGGCATTTTATGGAAAGTATTATAGTTTCTTTATAATTTGAGCAATGTCCCCTCATTTGTGTATTTAATTTGACAGATGGTGGACCGTGGACCGTAGACAGAGAGGTGGACAGATGATATTTTTAAAATACTTAGATCATTAAAAATATTTTAGTCATGCTTGTTTCCATAACATAAATGATATAAACTTGATACAAACAATTAAATATGTAAATGCTGTAAAATAAAATGGGCGCTACAATTAGGTATATTTTATCAAAAATTACAAATGGAAAATAGATATGCACAGTAGATATGTATATGAAAATAATTTTTGTAAATGGACGTCGGAGATGCATAGAGGACAACTCTATCAACAGCTGATAATATCTGTCAGAAATTGTTTATTTTCAATTTCAATGTATTACTTGCACTGTGATTTTTGTTTGTTTGCATTGGAATGATGAAAATAAAAAGATAATACTTCGTGCCTTAAAATAAACGGAATTTATTACCACTTGTTCAAGATGCAGTTAAAGAGAATATCTTTACACATTGCCAAGCAAGCTATCAAAAGCCAATACCGGTTCCTCAATAAACACAATACTGTTTTCTTTAATAATTTTGAAATACCATTTGTAAATTTATACCAAAAAATCACAGGTAAGAAGGTAGTTATAAACTTTTAAAATTCGAATAAAGTGCCTTTGCTTGAGTATAATCTAACCAAAAATATACTTATTTTAATTATAGGCCAAACATTATCTTCAAAATATCTTGAAGATTTGAGGAAAAAAGAACCAAACATAGCTCACATGACTACAGAAAATTTGCATCTTACATTGGATATACTTAAAAAGTTTGAAATCTCTCCGGAAGAAGCATGCTGCAATCCACATTTATTTTGTATGAATGTTATATCTATGGATAATTATGGAGAAATTTTCAAAGAATGTGGGTTTACTAAAATAATTCCTAAATATTTAATAAGGTATATAGATGTATGTGATTATTATTATATTACAAAAAATTGAAACAAGAAGCAAACAGCTTTTATTAATTTTATTCTAAAGTAAAATGTATAGACTATAGAGTATAGAGTTAACATTTTTTTTTTCAGATATAATACAATAGTCAAATCAAGAACAATATCCTATTTGAAAAAAGAAGGTCTTCTCAATAATGAGTCTAATTTAGAAGAGGTTTTACTTGCTATATTTCAAGAATGGCCTGATCAACAGAAATCCTTGAAAAAATTTTCTGATGCAGATACAAGTATTTGTAAGTATTTTAATGTAGCTGATGTTTAGTATCTATTCATTCACATATTACTTAAATTAAAGACCATTTCTCAATTAGGATATAATATATTGTTAGTGTGTTTAGTTTTTATTATGATAATTATTTCAAGCTGGGATATGCTTGCATTACATTTCTCCCAAAGATTCTTACATTACAACATTAATTTTCAATTATTAATAGAATCACTTTCTTTGTTGAGTTGATTCTATTTTGTGTTATTTTTTCCTCAAAGTACTTTAATTTTGCAGTGACTATAAGAACAAGTGTTTTAGAGAGATACCTTGAGTGGAGACTACACATAAGCAATGAAGATTTTGCAAAATACTGTAAAAATTATTTGCCTCTAAGACATAGGCCCATGTCTGATATTCGACAAGCCGTAGATATAGCTGAAAATATCATAAAATTCGAATTGAAAGTTATAAGAAGAAATGGTTTTATAATATCATCTGACCCTGTCAACACAAAGCTAATTTTAGAAAATGTTGACACATTGGGTGGGATTGAAATTAAAGAAGCAATAAGACTGGAGCCTGCTATATTGAAAAATAACTATAATTCACTATTGGAAATTAAGGATTTGTTACAGGTTAGTTCCCTTGTTAAGTATATACTATGTATACTAGCGTTGTATATGTTTTAGTTCTGTATGTTTCTGCTGCGGACATAATCCATTCTGTTTTAGTTTACATAATTTATTTTTACATTATTCAAGAAAAATTTTATAAGGTTTGATGTCGGCGCTAACTTATATATGTTAATTTATTTTATGTCAATGTGTTAAAACCCAAACAATTAGGACTAGATAAACCAAATTAGTAAAAATAAAAAATAATGTAAAAATAAATGATTGATTGCAGCAATACGAAATAACAGAAGAAGCGCAGAGGCGATGTTTGAGGGTGTTCTGTATGAATCCTGCTTCAGTGAGAGATCGTCTCAACGAGCTTGTCAATATGAAGGAGTATAAAGTACTAGCAACAAACCCTAGAGTAAGTAAGATAGCTGCTATCCTTTGAAAAAAAAGTATGTCATGTTTTCTATCCATACTTAATATTATAAATGCGAAAGTAACTCTGTCTGTCTGTCTGTTACTCAATCACGCCTTAATTACTGAACCAATTTGTATTAATTTGGTATAGGAATATTTTGATACCCGAGAAAGGACATAGAATAGGTTTTATCCCGGAAGTCCCACGGGAACGGGAACTATGCGGGTTTTTCTTTGACTGCGCGGTCGATGCCGCGGGTGGAAAGCTAGTTCTTTATAAATTTATAGTAACATGTCATACAATAAACAGATAATTAAACGAACTATCACGCTCAAAATTTGTCTGAAGCAAAACTCTGCCTATGCGTGTATGAGGTAGAGTTTTTTTATGAGCAAAACAATAGACATTTAACATTACTGAAACGAAATAATGTGGTTATTGCAACACAACCGTTTTGACGACGTATTAATTAGCGATTGTGTTGTTTTTAAGTACCTATGTGAATTTTTTTTATGAAAGTATTTAACCCATTGAGCCCCGAACGGCCCGATCGGTCCACGACATAATAGATTTTCTATTGTGTCTGTGATTCCGGGGCCTGAGTTATTAAATTCAAATCTATTTATCTTCTACAAGTCTCCAATATACCCCATATTATCAGAATCTATAATTCGTTGTGAGATAGAGAATTGATTTTTACAAAAAATTGAAATGAAAATTATACTACACAACTTCGTCAAAATGTTTTCGTTAAATTTTTATCCATAGAAAGCATTGAGACTTACTTAGCTGATAAAAAAATAATTGAAGTATTTCGTTATTAAAAGTTGTATACGTAGTATATTATTATTAGTCTGTGTTAAAAGGTACTAACTATGTGAAAATAAAGTAAAAAAATTACAAAAAATCTCGGCTCTCTTTCTTATCAAAATTGAACCTTGTGTAACGACGCGACGCAATGAAAGATGAATTCAACATTAATACAATTTATTACGAAAATAACAATATTATTGTATGAAATCGTGTCGAAATAAAATCTATATATTGGATTAATATATGTATAGATTTTTCTCAACAGGTACTTACGTTAGTTGTTCACCAAAAGAAAGTGATGAACAGACTATCAAAAATTCAAACTGCTAAAAAACAGTGTTTCAGTTTGAATCATCTTGTGTCGGCACACAGAATATTCAATACGTAAGTATATTTCGTATAAAAAAAATAATAAATTTTTATATTTGATTTTACGCGCCTACATTAAAGTGATTACGATTGTTTTTTTTTTAGTCTTGATTCACATTACAGTAATATTTAAAGAGTTAAATGCAGAAATTTTCTATCTTTTAGGACTAAAAATTTGGAAATTATTTTAGATGGATATAATTTTTGCCGGAGGAATTGTTGAAAATATTATTAATTTTGCAAATGTTGATATAAATATTTTTATAGTCAAAAACATTTCTTTGCAGATACATCAATAGTTTTGGCAGCAAAGTGTGCAGTCGAGATATCGTAATACTAATAACAACATCATTGCAAGGAAGAAAGATGAGCAAAAAAACTATTTTAGGTAATCTCAAGCGTCATAAGTACTGGCTGCATACTTCCTTGCACAATATATACGAAAATATTTCTTTGTTGAAACAACATTTTCCGGATCAAGTGATATTGGATAACTGCCATTTACTCTTGTACCCAGTGTAAGTTTTATTGTATACTTTTAGGCAAATGCTTGAGCTTTCAATGGGAATATGTTAGATATAGTTAATATGTAAAAATTAAGAAGTCAAATACCATTTAAGTCACGTAAAAGAGCGTTTGTGCCCAGCACACGTGTCAGAAGCAAAACTTCTTTGGCAAAATAATTGAAAGATACCAAAATCGTCGTCTTACTCCATGACGTAACTGTATTGCCATGACGCGACCTTGAAATTTTACTCAACGCGAATAAAGAAGTTTCACTTCAATAACTTTTGGATATGCTTTTAGTTTGAGACAAGATGGCAATTTGTGGAAAGGATTATTATTTTAATTTCTAATACATAAGCATTAAGTTAAAATAAGCAAGCTTTTTATTTTAGGTTAGAAATAGAAAAACATATCAAACACCTTCAAAAAATGCGAAACGGTGATTTGATGGCAAGAGAAAAATTCAAAACGGAAATGGATACGTATTACGCCAATTTGAATTACTCCAAGCTTTCCGATAGCCAGATTTTAAGTTTAACACTTTATGAAATCGAGAAAAAATATCATTTTAGCGGCGATGGAATTTGGAACAAGCAAGATGGCGCGAGAGAAGAAAAACTAATAAAAAAATCTCAACAAAATTAGTATAACTGTATAGATAGATAGATAGTGTTTTGTATAAAGTTGTAAAGAATTGAAATTAAATAAAATACGAAATTAAGCATATTTTTTTATTTATAAAATCTCTTATTGCTTTACAAACTTAAAATAAATATGAAACCATACTGTTTCAATAAAGTACAAAACTAAAATTTATTTTAGCTATTAAATACCCTGACTTATGTAGAGTATTACATTTATATAACATACAAGTTTCTTTGGATTCAAAAACTTCAATTTTAAGATAAGCAATTAATCATATAATATGTATAACTTATTTCCATAAAATAAATGAGATAACTATATATCTTCTATAATTTAGTCTACGTTTTGGCACAGAATTCACTATTCTTAAATGTATTTACAATGCTTAAAAATATGCTATTTAATTGTAAAATCCACTAATATTTAATTTAACTTATCAGTTATCGATATATTTTAAGGAATGGTATTGTGAAAAATGTATTAAATAGATAACTAGTTACGTAACTCTATACCTAGTTATAAATTATGAAAAAAAAAATGTTTCGTCAAGTAAGGTGTTAGGGAGGTACTACTATGGAAAATCAAGATTTTTGATAATTTAATTACATATCTATATTCACAAATGCCAATTTGAATAGTGAAAAAAATGGCGCGAACTTTACAACAAAAAAATTATTAAAAAATACGTTGTTGGGTAACGAAATCTCTGAAGACATTTTGTTATGTTTTTACACAGGGTGTCCCAAAAAGTAGTGATAAACTGAAGTTGGGAGGTAGAGGTCCTAGAGTCTAGGTCCTAGGTCCTATATTTTTAAGAACTTATATTCCCAATGTAAGATTTCTGCTTAGGGTTTCTGTTAAAGTTATACGTGCCTAAAACCTAAAAAAAACTCAAATTGTTATATGTCCATGAATAGTAATAAGTTCCTACCTAATATAAAAATAATACGAATACTATAACTATTTAACTTTACGCAAGAAATTCCTAATAAGGCACAAGGAATGCACGGTGATGATTTAATTCATAGATAACATTATATTCGATATACCTACGGTAAGTTTTAAATTAAATAAACTATAGTTACCTAATGAACAGTTTAATTCATTCGGTCTTATTGATAGACTTAACCAACTTAAATTATTATTGCCTTAGATTACAAAATAAAATGCAGATGGAGCATGTCAATCGTCCGTCGCCCTTGTCAAAGAAAATACGAAATCAAAAACGAATACGAACCTCCGGCAGTGCTATAGCGATTCTAGTGTCATGCAATACGTCAAAATGGGTTTGATATTTTAGTAAAAAAATGCTGTCTTGTGATATTAAAATGCTGTAAAATTTGTTCCCGAAAACAAACAAAAAGATAAAACATCGTTTTACAGGTTTTCTGTAGATTATTTGGCTTATTTAATTTTATATACAAATAATAATTTTACATATATGAAGGAATTCAAAACTTCAACGTATGCTGCCAGTATTTTGAAAATGAATTTGCCGATTTTAGGGGTAAAACGGTAAAATGGTTAAAAGATCTTCGGGGTAGTGCTGTTGGATTTTTCGATCGTCAATGTGATTATTTATATAGTGCAATAAAGGTTCATGATCATTATTAGATTATTTTAATAAGCATTATACATTTTTTTTATTTACTTTTATAAAAAGCGTCATAAGTAGTCGTTTTCGCTCGCGATTTAATTCATGTGAACTCCATGATGGATATGATGAAAATTGAAAATAAAATGTCCCGCATTCTCGATTAATAACTACCGCTATTCGCATTCATATTATGTTTTGAAAAATAAAAACTGTTTTTTAATGTAATTAATTAAAAATTGAATAAAATTATTTTATCCATATTTAACTTTAGTAGATAAGTAGGTGCTTTATGTAACAAAATAATTTTTGCAATATTATAAAATAATATCATAAACCCGAATTTGTATTAAAATAAAAATTATAACATGACTGCTTATTTATATAGCCTACGTCACTACCACCACTACCTTCATAATTCAGATGATTGCAATGACACCTCACAACTCAAAATCGATCCAACAGTTTATACTGCAGGGCGTGTCAAAGAAATATTACACATACTCATATATTACATATACATAAAAAATTACAATACAAATATTATACATATATATACATACATACACTCGAAAAACATAACCCTCTTTCTTCCGTAGTCGGGCAAAAATTTGGGAAATTTTTCAATATCTGGTAACATAACACGCACACAGAAGCACCGTGTTCGTACAGTGCAGCGGCGAAATGACAGCACACATAGCTTTATGGAAATGACGATAAATCATTCGGTTTAGTTCGGCAACGCTCCATCTGTCTTTTATTTTGTAATCTAAGATTATTGCAAATAAGCTTTGTTTTCAATTCGACTAGTCCTTTTCACCTAGGATGATTCCTGTGACACTTCATCGTGTTCCGAATTACGTATTTTATGTTTAAAAAGTCAAAATAATTTTAGTGCATAATATTTTTATTTTATGGCGGCATTATTACCAAAAATATAAAAATGAAACTTCGTAAGCTTATAAATAAAAAACAGTATTGTTTAGTTTAATATAATGAAAAATAAAATAAAATAACACAAAAATATAATACCTACGCAATTCGTGTACATGAAATGGATCGTTGAAAAATCATAGAGTTGGAAAATCATATAATCGGCGCCCATCTTGTGATCGTTTGTCAATCGAGTCAATCGTCTGTACTAGTGCGTCAGCCTTGTATACAAGTTGCATTTTTATATTGATACTTTACGTGGTATTCTGTTATTGTTACTAATTGTTATTGTTGACTTTTTGTTGCTGTTGTTTGCTAAGTTTCCTTAGCTAATTGTTGGTGAAATGCCGAAAAAACTAATTTTAGTACTTTATTCAAATCGATTTCATTTCCATATAGAATATTATCGATTATCGGAAACAATTGATACGATTTCAGTAACCGACATCTCTACACGTGTCAAAAATCGATGTGTCACAGAAATCATCTTAGGTGGAAAGGACTAGGTATAGTTAATGAGATGATAATCTTTTTTTTTTTAGAAATAGCTTCAGCGAGAAGTAGGTTACTTTTCAGTGTTCTCTCACATTTCTATAAGTAAAATATATTTACGATAATACCTATTCATTTGTAAAAAAATATTTACTGCTCTTGTCACAAGCTCTGAAAAAACAAAAAATAATCATTTGTTCAAAATGCTGTTCCATGATTATTTCAGTTCCAAAGAGTCTTCCAATGAACAAAGAGAATAATACCCTTTTTCGAAATTAGTTGAAACTATCAGACAATTTCGAAAAAGAGTATTTCAATTCAAAAAAGGGGGCAGTGATGTAGTATATGCTTGGCCGGGGCTAGGTTCCATTTTAACGACTACAGGCTGTGCTAAGTCAGCGTGGCGATCCATGTCATAGTGTTTTTCGTGTTGGACAATCCCACATTTGTCATAGTCTTCTGGAGGGGCGCCGTACCGCGGCTCTTCTTGCATCGCACAAGCGGAGTATTTGTCTTCGTGTTCATGGTTACGATATTCCAACTTCTCCTCGTGCCCATGAGCTTCCATTTGTGGGGAATGAGCTGCTATCATTGGGTAATCTCGAACACCCAGTGGAGGTGGACTTCCTTCGCCGTATTCGTAGGAATGTCTCGGAGCAAACATTTGACCGTCGTGACCGTTGAGAACTGTAGTATAAGAATATGCTGCCGGTTGAGTGTTAAATGCTGGGTACCCACTGCTACCAGAAGATAATAAATGATGAGAAGATAATTCGTAAGAATGCTGATACGACCATGAGTCCGCCGGAGCTGGCAAGCCATTCTGAGGAAAAGCAGGAAGATTCCCTCCAATTCCCGAAAAGCCACCGCTTAAGGTTGTGGAGCTAGGTGAACTGGAGCCAATGTATCCAGTTTTGCGTGGTGGTTCGCGTTTTCGCCACTTTGCTCTTCTATTTTGGAACCATACCTGATAAAAGAGATAAAGCTTTAAATATTAAAATATAGATCTTTCGAAGAATGTCGCTATATTATTATACCCGGCGCGGCCTAAGATGATCCCTATGACAGTTCACTTAGTGATTGCTCGTATGATGGATCGTGTCGATACTTTACTATTTTATAGGCTAAGGCGTGGTTTGCATTCAGCCACGTCGGTAAACATGTTTTTACAAATATTATAAAATGAATTTTTAACGTCTATTATGTAAACGAAACGGTAAGTAAAACGAAAGTTTTCCAAAACATAAAAATGCACCTTATCATTTTCTCGTAATTTTTAACCCGTTTAACAGAGTGTATATTATTTTATCATGAAAATGGAATCCCCCATTTAATTTTTCTAAAAAACTTATATTATCATAGGTAAGTAAATTAACGCGAACGGTAATTAATTAATTAATTATGCTGCGATCTTCTGTTCCATTCAATAGTGAATGAACTATAGCTTAAGCATGGAAAAAATGTGAACTCGTTTCCATTATCGAAATTTGTTTATCGATACTTTCCGCACTAGTCGATAAATGCCAACGATGTAAGTTTTGAAGGACGTAAACGTAAAGTCAGATTGATATAATTTCTCGTAAATGTTAAGAATTGTTATAATTCCAACGGAATATCATTGTAATGGCATAAAGCTACGTAAAAATTAATAAATGCCATTTTTAGACGCCTCCAATACGTTTCTAATTTAATGGTGACGCCATTACAAGTTTGTCTCTTGAGAATAACTGTCAGTGTCATAGGGATCATCTTAGGCCGCGCCAGGTATAGTCAGACATTGTTCTTGAGTTATAAGTTATAAGTGTATTTATACCTGAACTCGTGATTCCGATAGATTTAATTTTAGAGCCAACTCTTCTCTAGCGAAGACGTCGGGGTACGGCGCGCGCTCAAAAGCCCTTTCGAGCTCTTCAAGTTGATACGCCGTAAAAGTAGTTCTGTAAACAAATTAAATATCGTTATTGCATGTAGGAATTTATGAATAAATTGGTCTTATCATCCCGGGGTGCATCTATCTACCATCTGACGCGTGCAATATGGCTGCGGGCACACGCGCAGAAATTGATTGAGCGTGAAACTAAATTCACCCCTGTTGCGCGTGGGCACCTCTAATTGCCTGTCAATTGACGACACTTGAAATAGTGTAACGGTATGCTATTCAATTTAATAAATTTTTAATATCAAAAATTATAAATTTATATTTTGTACAAAATATACTCTAAATGTTCTCTTATAAATCCGCCCGAAATTTTAATTAAAAATATCAAGATAAGTCAATTGGCTCCCTATTGACATACGGGTAATTATGCCCTCGACTTTCGATTGAATAGTGTCGGCGCCTGCATCTACAGCTTTGTTAAATCTAAGACGGGGGACCAATGATTATCTTTGATCATTATTTCCCCTTCATTGACAATTTTATAAGCCATGATTCACGCAGTTTTCGATTTTAAATCATAATATACTCTTAAATATGTTACTGACGTGTATATTATTTACTAGCAGCTCTGCGCGGTTTCACCCCCGTGGCTCCACTCCTGTTGGCCGTAGCGTGATGATATATAGCCTTCCTCGATAAATGAGCTATCTAACACCAAAATAATTTTTCAAATCGGACCAGTAGTTCCCGAGATTAGCGCGTTCAAACAAACAAACAAACTCTTCAGCTTTATAATATTAGTATAGATTTATTTATTATTTTATTTATGAACCTAAGTACATAGATATACCTACCGCCATTGTTTGCTTTTGTTTCAATTGTTCAAATTAAAGTTGTCAAGTGATATAAATAAAAATGAATCTCTCGATTTGCTCCTGAACGCAAATGTTTTAAAGTTTTGTATAAAAAGGTGAAAAATATTCTGGTTATATAAAAACAAGAAAATAATTTAAAAAGTTCGATGTTCTTTGCGGTAACATATAGAACAAATAATATTAATATCTTACATATTTGTGGAATATTCAATAAAAAGCCATATGTGACTTGGTTTCAACAAATCATCGCGTTAGTTATGGGCCACTTGAAACGCAGTAGCCCTTTAAATAAATTCATTGTCCTACAGAGGGTGCATTCGGAATACCGACACATCATCCCTATTTAAACTTGTTGATATATGAAATTAGTAGCCAATAAAATTATAATATGAATGAAGTAGGCATCTTTTTATGCTACTCAAGTAGCTTTAATGTTTAATGAATTTGATGATGTTTATGTTTGAATATTTATTTTATGTTTCGCACAACCATTTAAAAATCGCATAGCAACTTTAGTGCTGTTTTGTACGATTCTTTTTTTTTAATTTGTAATTTATTAAGTAGGCACTATTTTATCTTTAGTTTTCACGATTTAGAGAAATGATTACGTGTCAAAATACAAAGCTAATTAATAGTTTTTGGTTCAGGTGTAAATGTAAAAATAGTTTGGAAAATCCAAAAGTGCACGCCTCATAATTTTTTTTTTTATAAATATTTATTAATTATTATTTTTGTTTATTTAATAACAATTAAACCACATCGAATCAGACCCTGAAAAATGAAAGGGTTCTATTCCTGAGCATACTCAAGCGTAAGAGAAAAAAAAAGACTCGATTAGTAAAGTATTTCGGTCGCTATCGTGTTAACAAGAAAAAGGATCCGCACATACAGGCACACGGACGTCCAAGACAGAACTTTTTTAAACTGTTTTTTAACTAGTTTAAATAACAAAAATGACATCAAAAATATCATGAACGTTAAAAATAGTGTTTTTTCTTAATATGTGTGTGTATGTATTATCTTACAAGTGCAATGTATGATACATAAAGACATTTTAAGTTTGAAAAATCAGATGTTTTGCGCGAAGTGACAGTAGTACCCACCTCAACGCTTCGCTTATGAGGCGTGCAATAAGGTTAATATAATTACATACCCAAAAATGATACTTGATATTATTTTTTTAATTAGGTAATCCAATCATAAAAAATAGAAACATTTGAAATAAGTGCCAAATTTTTTATGGGTGAATTACAATAAATAATCATGATTCATGAATAAGGTCAATTTAGATATACAAATTATCATACCTATCCATAAAAATTGCGTTTGTATCATAAACTTCACCATGTCTCTATAAAAGCTCGTTAACTCTAACTTAAGTAAGCTAACGTAAACATAATAGTGTACTACGTACGTAGTACTTCGTAATTATTAAATATATTATGTACTTAAAATTATGAATTTAAGTTATTAGTTTCAGTAAGCATTATTTTAATAATTGTTTTATAAGAATTTTAAACACAATGTCACTCACCTGGTCTTCTTCTTTTTAATGCCATTATTTTCACTCTTTTTCTTATCACTTTTCTTCGTGGTCGGTGGTGGAGGCGGAGGTGGGTGTGCCGCGTGTTGCGTAGGCGCTTCGACCTGCTGCAGAAGTAGCGGCTCGTCTTTTCTCTTCTGGTCAGCACTAGACGCGAACACTGGTAACTCTTCCCGGTACTGCAGTTCACCTCCAGCTCCAACCACCACTTGCACTTGTCTGTCTTTGCCAAACTCGCTGAACATGTGTTCCTCGAAGGTAGGTTGGTCCATGGATCCCGGCGCTGGCTCGAAGGAGCACTCGTAACGCGGGCCGGCACTGCCGGCTGGGTCCCCGCACACGTACATGTAGCCGTCGGCGGCGGGCGCCTGCGAGCCCGCTACCTCCGCGCCAACCTCTCTCGGCTCCGTCGCGGCGGCCTCGACGCCGCAAGCACCTACGTCGAGCTGCGTGAGCTCGACCTAAACTCAATTTATCGACGACGATATTAAACAATTTAAGTTCATTTAGCCGAACCCTCGGAACCGAGCCCGCGCCGTTCGTTTCGTCGTGTCCGTCCCGGTTAAATGGCTTTAATCAACTTTAACGAACTAACCGAATTTGCTCTACGGTTGGTCAATTTATATTACCATAATACGACGCTTAGAGGAAAACTCGCACCAATGAGTGCACTGACCGAGAGCACCGCGTGTTATGTTGGAAACGCTATTCTATTTCGTATTGAGTTAACTGTAAGGGGACATTGGATCGTATGGAGTAGGCGCTTACGACTGTAACGTAGTGGAGAGGGGGAACCAATAAGGATTGCGCTCAGCCACTCCCCTAAGTCGCTACAGCGGTGTACCCTCGATGTATCGTGTCTCGAACTGCGGGCTATCTCCGTGGCCGCCGTTGCCTTTCATATTATGAACTATGAGCACCATGCGGGATTCCCACAAACACATGAGATTTTGCTCCTATCATGTTTTAGGGAGCGAACACCCACATCATTATTTCAAAAGTCCACTAGGCATTATAATAAATCCGTATCGATAATACTGGTATGTCTGTTACATGATTTATAGCCGTGAGAAAAATATTGTTTGTAAAAAAAACAAAATCACTTAAATTGAGATTTCGTCTGGAGAAAATATGCAAGACGAGACAGCGTAGAGGCAACGCGCGCTGCGGCTACGGCGTGCGCGCTTCGATTCCGCTGATTGACGCCGACATTGCTTAATTATCAATTAACAGTTATTGCTGGGGATTATTAATAAAACATTCGCCCTGACTATTGGCACTTAGATTAACGTTGAGGGAGTAATGGCGCATTTCAACAATTTCGGTTGTTATTTAATTGAAGTCAATTTAGATGATCAGAGTCTATTTAGGTTGGTGCTGGCACTCGCCAACGGGATCTCTGCTTCATTGGGCTCATTGGAGACTTTCAGACAACACGAATTGCACTCGTTGATGCACTTGTGCATCTGCAATTTGTGTTTTTGTTTAAAACGTATCAGGAGGAATGTCTTACGTCAATTACATACTGTGCATACGATTCTTGCATTGAGTGACTCAAGTCAAGTCAAAGTTTTGGTGATGGGTTGAAAATGACTAACCACTATCCGGTTCAGTGTCTAAGGTGTTTTTAATTATATTGTGTAGTGTAATTAGTAGTTATAGGTGATAAAGTGCAAGTTAGAACTTTGGAATAAGCAAAAAAAAAACTTTGGAAAAAGCTTTTACAGGACACAGATAAATGTGAGTTACATTTTCTTCTTTCTAATGAATGCCTATTAAATTTTAAGCGTAATTCAAGATATAAGAGCGTATATGATAATAAGCAGATCTTTTTGTCATACATTTACGGAATATAAAGATCTGAAACATTTTTATTTAACTTATTATGCAGTCTTCGCTTTGGTGCAATATACATACCTTTAATTACCTACCTTCTACCTACCCACGGTAAAACTTTAGAAAGACATTGTTACTATGACTTACCTATCTCTCAGTAATTCATAAACAAATGCCTTCTCTTATTTTGGAGTAATTCGTGGATTTTTTTACATTGGTCGTTATATAATTCAAATCATAGAACATAGAGTCATTGTAGGGAAAATTGTTTTTTTACGCCCTGTTGTAGGTAGCTACAGGAAAACTTCAGGATCGTTCTCGAGTCTCAAATTATACCTTGTAAGGTAAACAGCTATAGGTACCAGCTATTTGGTACATAACTAACTCTTATGGTTGATAAAAGCTTTACCTATATTAATATCTAAGTTATGCAATCTTCGATTTATTTGTATGTATACTTCGTGGATACCTACAGCTTTTTTCTGGACATTCCTTAATAATTTAAACTCGAAGATTGATCGTATCGATTTCAATAGGTTGTTTCGTTTAATATGCGTTTCCATACGTGAAGCTCCTATATGGAGCCTCAATCCTCACGTTTACTTGCCATTTTAATAGATATTGTACATATTGTAAATGTGTACCATAGATCAAATAACTATACTTACCTTATTTAAAATATTTAACCATACCTACAAAAAAACCTACATATCTCTCAAAGGTCAGCAGAACAATCGCAAAGTCCCTAACGTTGCATATGGGCGTCGGTGATAACCTAACGTCGAGTGCTCCGCCCGCTGCATTGCTTGTTGTCGTATAAAAATTAGAAATAAAGATAAACATAAATAATAATAAATAGTAATAGAAAGATTGACATTACTTCTATCTAGCGAAAATATTCCTCCTTGGTACAGTGGTTATAACCATTAAGTTAGAACCATTGGTCATGGTTCTTCTGGCAGGACACAGATAACAGAAGGCTGATCATCTTCTTGTCCGTACAGTACAGTACGTACGTATAATAATCGCAATATTCAGAAAGCTATTTTTATTTCCCGGGTCAACCCAGAAAAGGCCCGGGTCAAGCATATTTTTGCGAGTAGGTATCTATTATTAGCGGTTAGCCCTAGCTTCGCCCGTGGTAAATAATATACTAGTATAGTACATATTATATTATCTGTGATAGGGCCTATATAACACGGGACTACGCGCATATCGAAAGGTGAAAGAATATTTGATATCGGTCCAGTAGAGTTTCTGTAGTTCCTGAGACAAGCGCATTTAAACTCTTCCGCTTTATATTATTTGTGTATTATTGCCGTTGCGACACAAAAGATATAAAAACTGTAACTAAGTACAATATCTAGTAACTTAATACATACTGTAAAGAAAGAATTTTATTCTGGTATTTTTGAAATGAAATGAAAACTGAAATAAATGTGTAGACAGTGTATGTGCTAAATCTCCCTCATAATAATTATTATTCTACTAGAAATTACCTACCTTTTTAATTTATCTGCCTTCGACAAGATTTTCTCAAATCGTTCCTTCGTTTTTTAAAAACTTAGGTCGATAGTGACAAATAAACAAAATTCTCGGTGTGAAGTCATTCAATAAATACTTCTGCTCCCCGCGGTTTCACCCGCATCAGCAGTTCCTGGTCGTTGCTTGATATTGTGTAGACTATATTATTAACTAACATTCCGCAGTCAATTTACTATTAAACATTAAAAAAAATTAAATCTAGTAGTTCCTGAGATTATTCGAAACAGAATCAATTTTTAAATATAATTCTGTGAATATTTCAAGTGTCTACGTATTGCGGTTATCAATATCGATCAAATTAAGATTTTTAATAAATAAGCTTTATAGATTATAGGAGAGAAATTAAGAGAAAAAAAAATGAAATAGCATGTTATCGAAGGGCCCGGTAAAGTAAAAAATATTTTACACTCTAATAAAGTGTAGAGTTAACTTAGAGCTATTACGCACTGTCGACCAGTCGCCGGCGACTCAGTCGCCGGCGACTGGACTTACTCCTGGACGACTGACGACTAAGTACGCAAGCCCCTATTTAAACTATAGTAAGTCACAGTCGCCGGCGACTGAGTCGCCAGCGACTGGTCGACAGTGCGTAATAGCTCTTAGGGCATAGAGATAGTATTTACTACGTACTTAGGGCCGATTTTTCAATGCTTGGATGAAACTTAATATCCGTCCAATAAAGTATTAAGTGCGTCACACAAATTACCCGAAATTTTGTGGGTCGTTTGTAACAGGATGGCGGTTCTACAGGGGTCTTAGTACGCAATGACAAAAAGAAAAATGATGGTCAGAACGCTGATACCGGATACCTTAAGATACTGTTATATAAAATGTTACAGTATCTTAACATAAAATATTATAGTATCTTCACCGTGTGTGACGCGCTTAACACGATAATATTTAAATGTCACGTAAACTTTCAAATACGGGCAATTAGAATACGTTTTTAAAATGGTAGTTTTATACATTATTCGACGAATAAGTTTTATCCAAGCATTGAAAAATCGGCTCTTAGAAGCTTAGCTACGTAAATTAAAATGGCTGTTTTCCGGCTTTCTGTATAAATAAATAATTTCTTGTTCACGATAAAGGCACAATTACAATAAACCTGCTAATTGTAAAGAGTTCAATAGAACTCAATTTTAAAAAAGGTTAAAAATATTACATATTAGACCGGGAGATATTGACACAAAATTTCGAGTCATTTGTAACAGGATGGCGGTTCTACAGGGGTACGCAATGACAAAAAGAAAAATGATGGTGTGAACGCTGATACCGGCGGCTTAGTCGTGTGGGCGTTAGTCGAACCGTCGGAAAAATAGCGAAAGTCAAACGATTGTATGTACGGAAGATATAAATCAATGGAATATTTTCTGTGTATATATGTATCTCTAGCATTCTGAATCAACAATGATAAATTGGTACCTACAAAAATAAAAACAGATATACACTAAATATTTTATACGATGTGTCATATGTGTGTGTTGTACCTTATGTAGTCATAGATGATTATATTTTACTCTATCCTTCTTAAAATAATACATACACAAGTCAGTTTCAGCTATCTACATCTTAGAGCATACAAAACTTTTAAATTACGCAGTCAGGAATAGTATCGATATGACTTCCTCAAAATTGTCGCACATAATATAATAAACAGGATCAACTGCAGATTCTACTATGTTACATTGTGTATGCATGTTCTATTGTGTTTTGTCTGCAAGTACATGACAATAGCAGTACGGCTGAGTCATGTGACCGAGCGCGTAGGCGCTTCACATAAAATCTCTCTGTGGCCGGCAACGTCGCTGAATCTGCCGCCCGCTCAATTGGATCCAATTGCTTTAATTGATTTCAATTGAAATGACCTCGTGCACCGGCTCCCACTTCTAGCTTGACACTTTTACATCTATCTTTTTTGGAGCTGACATAAAAGCTATGATATACGTCATTGCAACTAATGATACCAATGTAGCGTTTGTTGTGTAACTTATGGTTTTGGTTAATTAAAGAACTGTATATTATTGGGTGTTTGAAGATAATATATTTTATCCTACATAGGTAGTAGCACATACTAATAATAATATACTACGTATACAAGTAGTAGATATCAAGTACTGGTAATATTTCCGATCATCTACATTAGCCATAACAATTTGAAGTCTTATTAAAATGATAAACAGTTTTTAATTGGCAACAAAAACACATGTACATGAAACAATAACAACATAGTAGTTATATTTAACTGCATGTTGAACAATGTCTCCTATGCTAGGAGTGTTATAGGAGACATTCATCCATATAGACATTGATTTAACTGTTTGATATAAAGATTTATCGTTTTATTATTTAATTAAATTTAGAATGCTCTTATCAATAACAAATAGCCAGTAAATTTTTCACTCAAAATATTTTTATTTCTGTGTTCGCGCTTAAAAATTCGGTATTCATGTAATTTAGTAAAACTAATGCTTTAAAGTGAGCTTTATCGAGAGCGCTTCCTTCTAACTTTTTAGCAAACCTACAATTCGTTTAATTAATAAAATTCACATAAATTAATTTCTATAAACAGGATATATAAAGTTGGCGCGATGACGAAAAGTCTAAAAAGCAGCGACATACTTTTTGGCACGTGTCCTGTCCGGTGCACAATTGAAGTTAATTAGGAAATAGCGGCGCGCGATGAGCGTTAGGTACGATCATCTTGGAATATGTGGGCAGATGTGTAAACTCGTTTATAATGTACATCGTTTTGTTTAGTCACTTCATTATGTTTGGAATAGCCCTTTATAATGTTTTCCCTTAATTCATTTCGGTTTGTTATTTTTATACAAGCCGCTGCCCGCAGCTTCACCCGCGTTGTCTATAAGACTATAACTTAACAAATTATCACTTTACAAAAACCGGCTTCTTAAGCCAATAAAAGCAGGCCAATTGGCCATTCCAATGAAAATAACGTAAAAATCTAGCGCGTTGTTTTAAAGAACTGAAACCATAGGAAAACAATTTAATCTTTTAAGCAATTAATTTGTTCCAATTGTGTAATTACTAATTAGGATATCAATAAAAATACAATAGTTACACCTATTATTCATTTATTTTCAAATAACCAAAATCAGTAGTTATCTACCGTAAAGATAGATGAGATTTCTTCTGCGACTTCTTATTTTTCCCACTCCGCCAGAATCGCATAAAATCATTGCTGCTACTGACATGTTCGTCGACCTCTTCAATCGTGGTTAAATGACGACTAGAACCAACACCGATAACACTCTGATGGCTCTCACTGTCATCATCTTCATATCCTGGTGAAGGAATTGTAGTTATATCTTCATCGAATCTTAAATGTTTAGACATTACAGGCTTAGGTTTTATTGGGTGAACTTCAGCCACCGTAGTCTTCTGTATTTTCTGTTTCTTTGCAACTGAGGTACTAGGCTCGTACAAAGTACTGTGCAATTCTTTTTCTTCCTCTGTTACGTGTATTTTATGAGAAGCATAGTCCTCTTTTTTATTTACAAATAGATTAGATTGCGACTCATCAGATGATTTAGGTGATATTTTTAGGTTTCGTATAAGTTTTAAAATGTTCAGTTCATTGCTGTTGTCACTGAATGCATGATCTAAGTCTGATGAAATAGATGGTTTATTTCGTGTTTGATAATTCTCATTTCTATTGCCAGTGTCTCGTATTTCTAAACTGCTTCCAGTTTGCACCATCGCGTCCTTAATTACGGGTGTAATATCACGCAACTCATATTCCGTGAAGGAATATATTTTTCTAGGAATTGATGGCATGTTCAACATCTCGTGAGCAGCTGTATCATCAATGCACTCCTTGGCAATTGTTTTCTTCTTAAATAATATACAAGACAAAAGAAACGATTTTAATCTGCTACAACGCGATGTTTTTGTGTTCATTTTCATAAATTCCTCATCATCGTCAAAAATATTGGCTTGATAGAATAATTTGGAATAATCGTCAGTGTTATCATTGGGTGAACGCATAATTGAATCCAAATACAATCTGAAAGATACATATTTTATGATTTTAAAAGCCTATTAGCAAGAATTTGTTATTTTTTAAATAGGTTTCCAAATCAAATGTTATTTGCTTAATATATTTAAAAAATATATCTCAACAATCAGTAGAGTAAAATCTATATCAGCATCAATGATTGATTAACGTTCGGACACTGATTTATCTATTAGTTATTTCAATCTATTTTAATCTTTTTGTTTACCAATTCTCTAAATAGTCTAAACAGTTACTACAGTCTACATTAAGATTTTATAAAACATTTTACGTGTTTTCAGATGCGTCGCTATAAACGAAGAACGCTTCGGAGACCCTGGGGACGCATCTCTTGAGCCAATAATGAATTGTGTACAATATAGTTAGAATAACTGCGAGGAAGGTGCAGGCAGCCAAACATACATTGTGCTGGAGACCTAACGACCAGCCGCAGCGGAGACGGTCTTCGTCGTATATGTCTGAAGGAAAGAACTAGTGGATATGGGAAATATATGATTGTTTAAGGAATTTTGAAGTTTTATTACAAGTTACAACCCATCAGTTCTTTGCCTGAATATACTTTGAATTTAATGAATTTATTTGAAAGAATGGTGTTCTTTGAAGACCGATAAACTTAATTTAATACTTGGTAACAAAATGCCTAGTCATAAATATTTAAATAAGAACATAAATTATTATCTACGGACCTACCTATTAACAATATCCTGCTGATATTGACTGAAACTTTGTAGGTATGTATTAAAAATTGCTAGAAATAACGAGTATAATAAAAGTATAGTTTTTATACATATTATGTTACTCTATGTATACTCATACCATAAGCCCCACAGTTTGGCACACCGTCGCATTCGTTCGTCGCGTCAATGCAAACCCTAGTGCCTGCAACCTGACACTCAAGGTGCGCTGGCGGACACCTGCCGACACTACTCATGAGAGTGCTTGCTGGTGTCACCACTAGTGTCATTCTGTCCATCTGGCAGAAATTAGTATATTTACTTATAGAATTTTTAAGCGTAGACCGTAGGTTTATAATTGAATTGGGTATTTGAAATACTAAAAATATCAAAATGAATGTGATTGCGTTTTCTTTTACATTTCCGTATTATCAAAAAGTATTTTAAGCATTTTTCTACTCTTAATTCTTAAATATTATAAATTAATTTTTAATATTTTACATACCGTAAAATTACTTATAGCTATAACAATTCTGGACGAATTGAACAAATAAACTTGACGAGCCTTTGGTTCGTTGTAATCGCATATATTGAATAGCGCCGAGCCTACGTACTTTCGTAGATAGCGTAGCGCTACACGCCCTTGTATCTGAAAATAGAAACCAATAAGAGAGTTAGTCAAAACAGATACATTTTAGTTTTACTTATTATTTATTGACTTTTCGCTCTTTTAGATAGTACGTAAGAAATAGTAGGTACCTAGACAGAAATCTCATAATGACCATATCTTATTGTGCCAAAACTATTAAGTATTAACTAATGACACAATGTTAACTAGGTATAAGCGTTGAACAACAAACTTGTTTAAATACTTAATCTACGTAAATCTTGTATGAAAAAGAAACAAATTTTTATCATTGAGATAATATTAATAGGAGACGACACCGCCTACATCACTTATGTCCCACTCAACATACGTCATGTGACGTATGTTGAGCGGTATTTTTAATGGTTTTAAAGTGAAACGCATCAAACATGCCTTCGTGTGTGTTACGATATTGCACAAATAATACAAATAATACGGAAAAGTGCAAAGGAATAACTTTCATCGTTAAGTACCTAACTAAATAATAATTTTTAAAACTTAGTTAGAGCAAAAAAATGGCGCACAGATTTTGTTCGTGGTGTCTCCTCCATACGTAGTAATATTATCTCAATGATTTTTATATGCAAAATGCTGTAGTATAAAACGTAGCAGTTTATCAATCTATAGATATAATTAGGAGCAGGGAGCAACATAATTTGATGTTTAAATAAAAATTACAGGCACTAGGCAGATCTATACTTTCAGAATGAGAACTCTATTAATCTTACGTCATTTATGAGTAAAGTAGGTAGGTACATCACTTAGTTTCCGTACCTCATCATCTTCCAGTTCCACTAGCTGTGCAAGATCTTGCATATCCGAGTATCTATATACTTTCTCAGTTGTTCTTGTCATAGATTTCAGAGTAGTGAGATTTCGTGGTCGTGCGTTCTCTATTTCTAATGCTTTGATGTAACGCTTTTTACGAACATGACTAAAATAAAGAATTATTATTAATTAACCAAATTAAGACTATAATAATATATCAACTTCAACACACTGATCATTATGTAAAAGCGTACTTGTCCTTAATATTGTAATTATGTCTCCGAAATATAAGCCTGAAAATGGTGCCAATAATTTTACATAATTGGCCTTCTTTGTTAACATCTCACTATATTTTTGTTTTAATTTAAGCCACAAAACATAGCATTTGTATTAAAATAATTACATATCTATTGTGCTACGTAACTAATCCGTCCTATACAATAAAATTAAAATTTATATTTCAGTTACCTTGTCACATTATCTTTTTGTTTAGGCAGCGACTCTACATTATATTTATTGAGTAACACTGCAATATCCGGAGCTGCTTGCACCACATTCTCAAAGGATTTGTGATTTACTAGAGATCCACTTTCATGTTCAGTACTAAAATAATTTATATTAAACTTAAATAAATACCATGTATGAAACAAGATAGCGAATTTAATTCTCTTTAATTATTTTTCGAGAAATTTTCTACCAAGGTCCAAGGTAATTCAGAAATATCTTAAATACCTAGTATAATAAACGTTATTAATATAGTATCGATACATACGTTTTCGAAGACGTAAAGAAAATTTTAACCTCGTCCATAGAATCTGAAATAAAAAAAAATTATCACTAGAACTCTTTTTTTTAAGCTTTAACTTTACCAACATCGTGTATACTTTTATGAAGGGAAATGATATAAAATTATATTTATTTTTTAATAAATAGGTAAGTACTTATTACTTACATAGGTTAATTTTTTTAGGGTATTAAAATCTACAGATATGAAAACAAAAATACCCGAAGACTCTCCTACAGACGTAAGGGGTATCTCCGTTGTTTGCACTGTTGATATATTCTTTTTTAAGCTGTTCTCTATATTTTTTGTCAAGTTATCCGAAGGAATATGTTCAAGTAGTGTTGATTCTCCAGATGATCTACTCGTTTCTGAATAGGCACTAGGAATAACTTCGCTATAAGAAGGGTGGTTATTTTTAACGATTTCAGCCATGTTTATTGTATTTGATAATACATCAAGCCACCAAATCACACAATTTTCTACTTAAAAAATGTAACAATTATAATACCTTACAGAATACTCCGTCGGAATGCTACTGTATGTGTGTGTCAAAAGTGCAGAAGGGTCTTAAAAAAAGAATTAATAGATATTTACAATTAATTTGGTTTTATACATGTAACAATTACGTATTTCTAAAAATGTCAGTGCACCTGATTTAGAAAACGAATTGGTTGCATTTTCAGTAATTATTTGAGAACCAGCCGTGAAATTAAATGATTCCATAAGGTCCTCAATAAACTCCCACGATTTTCCACTTTTAACAGCACTATTGTTGTATATTATAGATAATACATTTTCCTGAATAGTTGGCAAGGGAGTAAATGTCTCATAAGATTTTGTTGTGGGAGTAGAAAGCCTGGAGTAGTATGGCCTGTAGGTGCAATCAAAGTTGTCAAAAATTATGTCCTTATGATTTATTTTAAATTTTAAGGCTAAGAAAGGAGAGACTATTTTTAACCATACATCTTAATCCACGGTCATAAAATGCATTAATCATTTATGGCTTTCGTAGAGAAATTATTAAATAACTAATGATAAAATATGAAAATGGCATCACGCAAAATGAACATTTGTATCTAGTTAGCTGTTAGTAATTACTAATTAGTACCTAAATTAATAATCACCTCAAATTTCTAAGTGGCGTCGACTTTGCTCGAAATAAAGATTTATTTTTCCTTCTAAATTTTAATCGCTTCGTGACCCTGTATTTTCTGGTAACTTTTTTCTTATATAACGTGTTGTATGAGATCCTAAGAAGTAAAAAGTAGAGCAAATTACCTACCACATTTGAGTGAAACTCTTAAGCAATTTAAAGTACCTAGTGATAGTACATTTAAAGAAAAATCAAATAGACACATTACAAAAATAAATAACTAGGCTCTTTATTTAAGTTTTGTTTTGTTTTTTCAATGAGGTATGTAAACACATAGGTAGGTTAAATGAAAAAATCTGACTTTCTAGTTCTTACCATTGTGTTCTTCATTCACAATAATTTAGATAATATGTATATCAATGCCTTAATTAATTCACTTTATGAGTAACCGAGTATACAGGGTGTCCCACTATTGGTATACTAAGCGCGAAGGAACTTGTAGTTTTGCATACACTGATCACGTAAAAAATACTTTTAAAAAAAATTACGTCCAAAATTTTTTGCTAAATTTTTCCTGAAAATCCATGTTTTCTTCTCTAGCTTCGCGCAGCCGGCATATACCGCTTCTCTAATATGAGCATTTTATCTATGAAAACATAATCTTAAACGATAGCTCACGTGCTGGTGGCAAAGTTGGGCGGCTCGCTTGTTATGGGTGTACACATAGAGTTTTAAGAATTCATCTATTTGAAAAAAAAATGCGTCTGGAATTTTTTAATTATTTTTTACGTACTCAGCGTATGCAAAACTATAACCTCCTTTGAGCTTAGTATACCAACAGTGGGACACCCTGTATAGTAGGTAACCATTTGTTCATTTCATGTCAATTTCAATGTGCAATACATAATACTTGATGAGTTTATTTTACAGTGGCGCCAATCCCTTTTCATGTCGTTTCGTGAACACAATAATAACTTTTGTAGCAGTAATAAAATGTTACTGTTGATAAAATTGCTACTAAATATCTCTACACCCAAAGCACTTAATGTGAATTGAATGACAATGTTTCATAAAAATAATATAAGTTTAATATCGAGTAAAAAAGTAGAAACCCTACATATTTTCAGGGTATAATATTATTAAGCAGTAGCAGTCGATGTATACCGCCATAAAATTTCTTGCAGAGATTTTTTTGTACAAACTTTCTAGCTGTGCTATGTGGTGTCCATAGAAATCTAAATAACAAGACACTAGAAGTCGTAAGCGTGCGTGACCTTGTCGCCACTCTGGTGATTTTCACATCACCAGTGCATTCGTCACTGTTCAGTTGCTCTGGAGACGTATGAGTGTATATATACATGGTGTGTTTCAGCAATTCCCATTGCGGAAATTCTTCCACAAGTTGTAATTATACTTATAAAGGAATAATATTTCATCGGAAAATATTTTTTTTTAGAAATAATGCCGTTTTTCCTTAAAATTATAGAATATTTACAAGTATTACGAGTGTCACCATAGTAATCGAAATAACAATGAATGACTTATGACACAGTCGACCATTCTTATCTCAGAGGAATAAACCTATAGAGTACTTGTATCGAGCGTATACAATTTACATATATTTGTTTCTTTCTATCTAAAGAAAACGTCGTAAGAAAGAATGAGATAGCTATAGACTACAAGCTACGTTTCAACATAGTCATGGCACCATTTTTACTATAGGTACGTATTTAGATAGATAGAAGGTGATAGTGATGGGATGTGCTTCAATCGATAAAATCGTGAATGCATTTTGCATTTACGGTTTCGTGAAATAATAAATAATAAAAAAAAACAAAATTAATCATAAATTTCAGTTGAATACATTATTTGTTTAATCCTACGAATATAATCAATGCGAAATTATGCGAGTATGGATAACTTTCTCTTTCACTGCTGAACCGATTACAATGAAATTTTGTACATACACACATAGGATAGGTTTTATACCGGAAATCCCACGTGAACGGGAACTGTGCGGGATTTTCTTTAAAAACGCGGGCGGAAAGCTAGTATATTTTAAAATAAATTTTAAAACTTGAAAT